>CM052090.1:17893135-17907817 GCA_028453745.1 Agapostemon virescens | reverse complement strand
CTATTTTAACATTACTGCTACTCGTAATATTACTATATGAAATCGGCATTTTTTAATGTTTTTTTTTAGTTTTTCGTTGGTTACAACCAGAGTTTGCAACGGAAAAATCTGTAAATAATACCTAACATGTGGCATAGTATCCGGAATGTGTCAGAATTTTTTTAGAATTTTTAATTTATTAGTTAGTTAATAAATAGGGAAAATAGGCCAAGAAAGCGTTTTTTTATTTTTCTCAATAACTACCCTTACAGATGAGATATGGGGCTGAAACTTGGCATACGGGGGTCTTTTTGGGTAGGCTATGGCATATTCTAAGCTCGATCAAAATACCGTTGGGGGGCGAAAATCACCTACAAACCCGGCCATAGCCCTTAATTGCTAAGGAAATGATATGATAAGCGGTTCATAAGAAATAATATTCTATTTGTTACACATTAACACTAGAACTACCGCATAATAAATCCAACGATATGTATTACTTTGTAATAATAACGAGACTACATCTATTAAAACTTCATACAATTCATATTGTAACATGTACGTCATTAAAGAAGTACATCTGAAAATTTCTGATGAACACATTTTTATAACTTCAATAATTGCGAAAGAAAAAACTAGGGACCAATCAAAATGACTGGTTTGGTAGTTCTAGTGTTAACGCATATCCATTGGAGAACATATAGGTATACGATAGTAAAAACAAAACTCGTTAAAATATATTGTATTTTGCACAACGAAAGAGGCCACTTAAAATGTTTATAAACACGATACGAGAGAATAGACATACAAATTGGTCCAACAAAATAAAATGTCATTTCTCCGAAAAAAATTTCAAATATCAGCATACTTTTTATACGTCACTGTATGCGCTCCACTTGTAAGGCTGCAGAAAATTAGAAAGTTACCTGTACGATGCATCAGGGTCGACAATGAAATTTCGCAAGGAGAAAAAGTCGATGAACGGCGTGACGACAAATTTTCACGAATCGTAGAGAAAACCGATCGACTGACGCTCAGCACCGTCGGACGACTATTTCAGTGTGAAACGGAATGCGATTGGTTGGCAATGCATTGATAAAACCGCCGTGAAGCGAGCATAATTCGGTCGCGGCGTGCAGCGGAAATGCTCGACGTTCGTTTTCTGCCCTTCGATTACCCGGATCGTCGATAAAATCGGGATGCTAGGCGCGTTCTACCGCGGTGAGAACACAGCGTCGAGTGAAGTGCACACAGCGCGGAAAGAAACGGCGACTGTGTCACGTAATAGAATATCGATGCTTCGACAACAGCGTGTTTATGTACAAGTGCGTGCACAAGGCCTCGAGTACGGGGGTCGCTTGTCTTTGGAACGTGTCGAACCACTCGATCGGCGAGTGCCGGTGCTTTAACTTGGAGATGACTCGTCTTGTGAGTGCCGTCGTTGAAAATGTCTCTGCGGTGCTCCGTTGCGTACCGAGGTAGACAAACCCAGCAAGAGAAAGTAAAATAATCGATAAAAATGTTTGATCTTATGGATTCACAATAAGCGTTCGCTAATTCGTTTAAATTAACTCTTTAAACTCGAAGCTGTTTTACCTTCGAAAACTAAGGCACGTCTTCCGGTCTCGAAAATTTCACTTTACGTAATTTATTTCCTCTTAATGCGTATTCAGGTTGTTACTATTATTCGTCTTTACAACAGCGGAACTGTTATCACTTTCCTAGATGCGAGCATAGCGATGTAAAAATCATTTCAAATAATGACGTTGCAATTTTTAATGATCCTGCAGAGTCACCATTCGAGTACAAAGGGTTAACATGCCGTAAACGGCGCGTTTCCCTTATCTGGCAATCTGAACTATCTTGCGATACACTGAAGTTACGGAAAAAATTCGTGATTCGAAAGTTCGTGATCTACAATAATTTTAGTAAAACGTCGAATGGACAGTCTAGTGGAAAAGGTTAAAATATCGATCACTTTTTGCATACGTCGAAACTACAGTAGTTTGAAAACGTGTTTCTAAAATTTTAGAATTGCGTTTTTAGAAGTTCTGACTTTCTGAAATTCAGAAATTCTGACGAAATTCTGACTTGTTTAATGCGTTGCATGAAAGGCTAGCAGTAGGGAGAAGTTAAATTTGATGATATCGATTGACGTGTTATTTCAGAAGCCGTCGTAGAAAAGTCAAATTGTGTATGTATTTTCAGAACGTGTATGCTTGTCGTTGGCACCACGACAATGCCAAAATCTAGTTTATTCTGATTTTTAAAGTCTCCTAAAAGCGAAAAAGGGCGCAAGAAGACAATTTCAGAAATTTTATTTGTTAATCGTGTTTCATTACGATCGATACACGTACTTATGGCTGCATCAACAGTTGTCGACACATGAATTCAAATTCAAAATAGCTTCGTTATGTTCGTCGGAATGATCACACGCGCGGTCACGCAGCATGACTGTTAAATCAAGTGAAGCTTTGTTAATACTTTTTGTAGCTTTGTATTTTGTATGGAAACTGAAGAAACATATTTTCAAGATATTATTTTCGAAATATTCGTTCTTGAAAAAATTCAATTTCGCTATCCCACTTGTTGTTGAAGTAAGTGTTTACCGTACGCTGTAATGTAGTTGATTTGACATGTTTATTTTAGAATAATCTTAAAATACAACATAATGATAAACATTGAATTGAATCAGCTTTCAATATTCGATACGTCTTATTAACATATATGTACGAATGTAATGTTTTAAATAATTTATTTACTTTCAATTATTTTCCTTGCAGAGAAAAATGATACACCTGCAAAAATATTTTTATTTTTCGTAGCTTTTAGCACATTTAGCTTACTACCAGTTATAATTAAAAAAGCCCAGTTTCGTATTCATTTGAGGAAAATGATGTATTACAATTTACGTAATAAACCCATAGATTATTAAAGAAACATTATACGAAGGCACTTATACACTGAAGAAAGATGTACCTAATACACTGTTCCATGAACAGTTATCATATTAATTTCGTTGGTCAATAATCTAATTTGTTTGTGGTCAAACCTCTCCACCCGAAATCATAAAACACCGATAGTTAAAACAGAATATAATTGCTTCTCGATGCTATCGCATTTAAATATCGATGAATTACAACACATTCTCATCAAAGAGATCGCGTAACAAATTCTCGAAAAATTTCATAAAAAATTCGTATAAACGTCTTGCCATAAAAATCCACTGGAGCCCTGGTCGCGAAATCAGGAG
Organism: Agapostemon virescens; assembly: GCA_028453745.1. Classification (NCBI taxonomy): domain Eukaryota; kingdom Metazoa; phylum Arthropoda; class Insecta; order Hymenoptera; family Halictidae; genus Agapostemon; species Agapostemon virescens. Next base: position 17,904,585 of record CM052090.1, on the reverse strand, counting down.
ATTAGATAAATAAAATAATATATCTAATAACTTCTAGAACTTTTCAAATATTGGCTGGAGCACGGAGAGGCATGTCAAATCCAATGAGCACCCACTCGACAAATAAACACCCAATAAATATCGAGAAGACGTTTGATATCGACTTCTTCTCGCGCCATCGAGAAGATACTCTTTTGACCGTGTGCGGAAAGCGAGTCAAAGTTCGATATATACGCGATTAAACATGGCAGACCCGCGTGTCTCGTCCTGTGCGCACGTTCGTTCGCCCCGTATCTTCCGGATGAGGCCGTGACCTCGCCGCGACATGAAATTTTCTGTACAAGAGTACACATGTGTATGGAATACAATATACAGAGCAGTTTAGGCGAGCACGTGCAAGGACGGATGCTTGAGCGATGCAGTGAAATGCTGTGCTCTGGTGCGTGGGTTCGTTCGCGAGTGTTGTCAAACGCACGGATATCCAGTGACGTACATAGACTGAAAGACAGAAAAAGATGTAGAAGAAGGTACAGAGACAGAACCAGAGTCCGAGAGAAAGAGATAAAGAGAAGGAGGTACAGAGAAAGAGATGGGGAGAGCGAGACAGAGAGAGAGACAGAGACAGAGAGAAAGAAACAGAACGAGTGTGATAGAGAGGGGAAAGAGTTACAGAATAAGAGAGATACAGAAGACGCATACACTCACACGTACACACTGGTAGCTTACATATATGTATGTACACTCGTAGCACCGTAACCTATCGCGCGCAATAAGGCTCGCCTCGATAAGAAACTCCGTGTTCCGTTACGTTTCGTTTCGAAACTCTTCGATTATACCCTCTGAGCGCAACACGAGAGCGTGACTGCAGCGCGAATGCTTGCAATTGAGCAAATAGAAAGAAAGAAAGAAAGAGACAGAGAGAGGGAGAGAGAGAGAGAAAGAGAAAGAGAGAGAGAGAGAGAGATAGGGAAAGAAAGTTAGTCTGTGTGTGCACTGCGCGCACCAGTCCCTTTGATTGTCTCCTGCTTTTCTCCATGGCACGCAAAGCGAATCCAGCGGTGTAGGAATAAGACGGGTATCGGCCTCGTTCACGGTAATTAACACTCGAACGCGGTCACGTCGCCGCGCGGGTAAATAGAAACGACGAGATTGAATAATTGTCCTCCCCACTTCCCACCTCCGCTACCAATCGGGTTCATTCGAGGATTAATTAGCTTCGCAGGGATTTCCGATCGGTTTCGATCGTCGACTGTCGCCATTCTCTCGATCTGAATTCCTAGCCGCCCACTGTTATTATTTCGCTCGGCGATTTTCTGTTGTGAGAACGGTCTTGTCAAGGAGCTCGAGGAAATTCACCTACTACCGCGAGTATGACCGGAACGCGAGGCTTCCTCTACCCTCTGACGGTGAATGGCTACCACGAAGCAACGCCTCGTAACTCTACGTGAAACACTGAATCGAAAACGTGGAATAAAGATTTCCCGTAGCTTGCTTCTTTCACAAGATAATCGAGCTCGAAGACGTAGCCAACGTGTTCCGTGGAAGTGCCATTGTGTCTGACCGTAGCCGACCGTTTCTACTTGCTGCGTATACAGCGAGGTTGAGTATACAGTCGGTGAGAGTATATTTTTCTGAAGGACTGAATGACTTTATTAAGAAAGGCATCCTATGTTTGAGAAGGTTAATTTATTGAGTGCCTCTCAATTTTTTAATTTGAATAATAATATGAAATATGAGATTATTTTTAATCTTTCCTTTTTAAAAGTCCTTTTAAAAAGTATCTATCCGATCTTGCTTTATCTGAAATTAAAAGTTTTGTGTAATTTTAATTTTGTGTAAGATTTGCGTAATTTTATGCATTGCTTTATTTCTTCATAATTTGTATAATATTTTTACTCCGTTTTAGACAGGTTCCGTAATGGATTAACCTTTGCAATTAATTTATATTTATAGATACAAATTACCAGATATTCTCCAAAGCAAACTATTTTAAATACAAAAACGTTCGTTGAATGAAGTCTTACAGTTTCTTAGAAAAAATTCTCGAATGTCATTCTTTTTTAGCCTTCTACGGATAATATTTTTAATGCAGACGTGTTGGATACAGTTTCGAATTCGATTATCTTGGTGAAGAAGACCCGTGTAAGAAAATTGTGTTTCATGGTGTCCATGTGATTTTTTTAAATATATTCGTACACGAAAATACATCTCGCTGGATTTTTTATACATGTGACCGATAGTTTGCATTATTATACTTTGATTTCACTGTTCCTACGCCACTGGATAATACTCTGAAGGATCCTTTGTGACCACTTATGGTAACTTCTCGAATTTGCCGAAGTTCTGGCGCGCTTTCACTACGCGACTATCAGAGGGTTGGATTCCTTGCGTCGCTTCGTCGATTAAACTGACATTCGCGCAGTATCGAACCAGTTCGCGAAGTTTCAACATTCTTTTGCAACCAGCTGAGTCGTGCTTCCATGTTCCTACAGTTGCTGAAATCATCGATCATTGACTGCGACGTTAAACACGCTCATTTAAGATTTTGTACGATTGCTATGACACGTGGTGAGTCATGGAAAGAGCTCAATCCTTGTGCGACCTCAAGAAATAGTTGACGAAAAGATCCGAGGCTAACACTTCATCTTTTTCTAATTGATACATTAAATTAGTGTGGTAATTTATAAGTTTGCATTTAAACTCCAATACCACTAAACATTAAACATGTACATTGTTTTGTAATGAAACCATTGGAGAATTTTCAGATTTCGTAGAATTTTTATCATAATCTTTGTTTGAATAAAACATTTTATTAGAACCAATATCGTAAATACATTTTATAATTTTAATAAGTGTGAAAGCAAAAATTACGAACAACTCTCTTTGACCTTTTCAGTAGTTATCGTGTGCAAAAAATACACTTTATATTCCAAATAAAAAAGAAATTTTATACTCAGGAATGTATTAGAGTTAAACGAAGATTGACTAGCGCAGAATGTTTAGTTAAACCAAAAAGGAAAATGCTTCGTCGAGCTTTCAAGTTCTTAAACATTGATGGAAGCAGTTATTTCCTGTGAGAATTAAATACATCCAGGCCACGATAACAAAATAGAAAATTTAACAATGGAGACAAATATTTTCATCCTTTATTTGCAAGTATCATAAGAAGCGATTCACGTTTTCAATAACCTTACGAATAACTCGTATGAAAACTGTGCTTGTTGTACGTTACTAATTGATACATCACTTTTTATTTATAAGTTATCATTCATTTTCTCGTTGCATACCATTTTCTATATTGTAAATAATGTATCAAATAATACTAGTAGCAGTTATCTTTACTTGAAAATTATTTTCATTTAAACAAAGTTATTATAAAAAATTATGATTCTTTTCTACATTCTTAATTGGCTTGTCGAATCGCCTCTTACGTAATTGTTCCACTATTCGAACAAACTATATGTACGAGAAATTTTTTGTATAAACGACTATAATTTCTCAACGTATTTTAGTAAAAATAAATGAAAATTATTCATGTCTAATAATATAAATGGATTGCCGAATTGATAGAATAAAAGACTATACAAAATATGTAGAATAAGTGAAAGGAAAAGAGATAACAAGCGATTCAAACATTTCTACAAATTACTTTGCTAAGTAATTTCAAATATGTAAAAAGTATAATAGTTTTTAATTAGGTCATATTCTGGAAAGTTTAATACAGTTCAATATTGTTTCATTTTTAGAGATTTCCATCATACATTAATATTACCATTTCCAAATATAAACGCAAGAATGTTCTCACCAAATTTCATCAAACGTACATACTTCGAATATTCCAAAATGGAATACCAGTTTGAAATTGAATTTAAAATTAAATATAAATTTTTGTCCTTGAATTATGCATTTTTATTTTCATTTCAACTGAACTTTCAAAGTAAAGAAACATATTCTACACGTTGGACCACCGTGAACGATAAACCTGAACGTGTTGAAGCGTCAAAATCACGAAAACAACAGAATTTCTGTGTCATAGCAATCTGAATTTTCATTATTCATACAAAATGGTCAGTCGAAAACAGAAAAGTATACTTCTTTGGATTTTAGATAATGATGTGCATGTTAGCCTCGAACATAGCCTTGGTGAACATAATTTAGTTGATATTATGTCATCGGTTGCGTAGAAAATTACAAGAATCCAACCGAAGAAACTCGACAGAACAAAAATTCATGTCCGGTGCAGCTTCCGTCGTGTAATCTTCAATTACCGTTGATGCAAGCATAACTAGAATACGGTAAACGTCGATTCCTATGGGATACACTCTTCGAAAGATACTATACATGTGTTATCGTTAGATTCCCAAAGATAGAATTGAAATAACCTAAACGAATGTTCAAATTCTATGTGCGATGTAACACTAAATTTAGTTTGGAAAGTTAAAGTTACAGTTAAAGAGAACTAATAGCGCAAAATAAAAAGTTTACCTTAGATGTAAGTTATTAGTTAGTTTGATCCCGAACGTTTAAAAATTAATGTATTTATTCTATTTAAAAAAAAACCATTGGCATCTTTTCTATCATTACACGAATTTTAAGTTCAATGAACTTTAATTTTTCCGAAGATGCTACTTAACTTTCGTTAGAAATATTATTATTTAACTTGTCATTTGTATAAACCAATAATGAAGTTTTACATAATTACAACACAAATATGCTGCAGGAACAATAATTGAAATATCACTGGTAATATTGAAGGTTAATTTTATATAATATTTTATTTCAACGTTCACAATGCATGGAGAATCTTATTTGTCAAAATGTTAGGAGAATCATCCCCACAGAATTTTACATTCCAATTTATTGATCTCTTTGCAGTATTTAACACCACAAAATTTTAAGTTGATGACTGTAATGGTTCAGAAGAAAAGAAGTTATCAGCTTCACTTTGTATAGTATTCGCAGCAATCGGAAAATTCTGGATGTTACATTGAGAACCTAATAATAACACACGCGTGTTATCTTTTCGTTAAAGAGTGTAAACATTTGTTGCTCGTGGTCACTGAATACTCGCGTGCTCGTTCAGCAGAGTTTATTACGGTTCTGCAAACAACTGTTTGAATCTGCTGTATAAAGGTTCTGATTAAAAAATTGTTATGAACAACTTTTTGCGAAGAACCGACATTTCCAACTATTATCTGTTCCGGCTACAATACCGGTTCACTTGTTATTTGAATATTGATGTTTCACTGAATAGTATCGTGAATTAAACAAGGGAATGTGATTCAAATTATGTTGTCAAGAGATTCGTTAAAAATTGTAACAAACAAGAAAGCTTGATCATTAAGTTAATACAGTAGATTTTTATATAGCTATATTAATAATTTGTTAGGTAGACTGTAAATAAGCTTTTCGTATCGCAGTACGTGTATAAGCTCTTTAAACATTTTTTGTAGATTCAATGAATATTTATTGTCGCACGAAATAGGTAAATATAGTTATTTTAACATTCGGTTTGCGAAGTACTACAAGTGATTGTATTACATTACTTTATAAAAATACCAAGAATGTGTTTATGCAAACTTTTCACCACTTCAAAAATAATATATACCCAACGCAATAATTGTTACGAATAATTTCTTATGGGTGTACTTTCACAATCTCTATAATTGCAAATTAAAAATACCGAGATCCATCGTTTTGAAGTGTCCTGTGAACTAATGAAATCTGAACAAGAAATCCGAATGAGAATTCTCATTATTCATACAAAACGGTCAGTGGAAAACATAAAAGTGTTCTTCAATTTTTATCTTTGTTAACCAGTTTCTCTATTACGTTATACGATAGCCCAGTATATTGTTGAACGTTGTGAGATAAAAATTCACTGTGTTACTTTATTACTTAGTAACTCGAAGACGAAGTCGCGTATGAAATTTTCGCAAAGAAAGTGTTTTTCGAATAGTCCTAGCCTCCTCCTTCCTTCCGTTACGAAGTCTTCGTGAGAACCAAAAGGGAAATCGTAACCGAAGCAGATAATAATTGAAAACTTTCGTTTTCCGTAATGAATTGGTTTATAATAAATGTCCTTTGGGATCGTATTAAGTGGCAAAATGTCTGTTGCAACAGTTTTGTAGCCCTGTCACCATATTGCCTCGCGTTCGCTGGTCTTGCCCCCGCGGTAAACAATGCAATGCACACAGAGCTCGCTCCGTAAACCTAGTGCTGAAACATTCTGCGTGAAGGTAAATGTAGCGGCACGTGTCAAACACGCAGGGACAGTGTGCACACACGAATCGTTATTAAATAGGTACGCGATTACTTGGAGGTGGGAGAACGAGAGTTATGGATAGGACCAAGGAGATCTTGACATCACGTTCGTCAGCGTCGTCGTCGAGCATTTTTCGATCTCTCGATCGGCGCTGCTTCGAGACTATTCTCTTATTTCTCCGATGGTTTGAATCATTCTTGCAGACTGTGTCTGGAAAGTTTTATGACTGCACTCGAGAAACATACTGTGGTTCATTCTGGTTACGTCGAGGGTGACGAGGATCGTTCGCGAATCATTTTTAACAAACTGAAATACTTTTCGGGTTTGAACAGGTAGATCTCAATTACGGGGCGAGTCGCCTAACTCTGCCATCGTGAATTACTTTTATTGTGCTCTCATTTCTTCATGGAATGCTTGATAGAATATTGGATAAAGGAAATTATACATTCCTTCATATAATTTAAGGAACACTTCATTATTTTAAAAAGATTTTTGATTTCTGCACTGTCGTGTTATCAAATCTTAGAATGTTCTGTCTACGTTAATTTTTAAGAACGAAGTCTCTACTAACCCACACCTAACCCTATTTTGTCGTGAAATAGAATAAGAAACCGAAATTTCTTTCATTTAACACATTGAATGCGGAGCCATTTTGCTTAGCTTTCGCGTCACATTTTATTTACCTTTAAACGGAAATAATGAAACTGCGCATAAGCAAAAGACTCGCTTATCCCATTTGTGCTTTTCTGTTTCAATCAAATCTATTGAAATAGTGCGAATATTTCTTAATATTATACGAATTATCTATAACATATTAATTTGTAAATTTGATACCGTCAGTCCCCAGGGACTGACATAGCATTCAACGTGTTAAAAATTGTACAAATTTAAACTCCTTTTTTATTTTAAATCCAATAAAACAAATCACTCGTCAAGTATTGCGAGCCAGAGTTTATTATAAAGGGAGGACATTCTTTTATAAACGTCTTATAAAAATCAATTCTTTTTTAATACTGTAGAATAATATAAATTTTTAAACATTTCAAATGCAGAAAAACAATCTTAATTTTTTAGTCTTTGTTCTAATTAAGAAGGCACTTGAAAATTTTCTTTAAGCAGATGAAAGTGAAGAATTCATCCTTTACAATATGCTTAGATAGAGACTATTTTGAGATTATTTTACACGAAGAAACAGAAGTTAAAAATAGACAACAATTTTTAGTTGTGATTAATTGTTCCCTTAATTTTGCGGTACAGTTGTTTATTATCTATAGTCCTACGTTGCACGTCCGAAGTGAATATATTTTGAATGTTTTTTCTTTTTAACTAGCAAAAAGTGGTATAATATAAAATTACGAATTTCCAATCGCGTAATTTATTTCAATTCATTAATTAATTTTCTTCATATTATTTCAATCTTTATACAATTGAGTAGCAAGTGTCTATCATTGCCTGTAATCGATGGTTCACGTTTAACACTAAATCTATCGAGCATTAAAGTTTCCTAGTATATATTGCTTCACAAAAATGATTTTTCTAATAGCGAATAAATGAATTTTATAATAATAAATTTTATAATAGTACATGTTTGATTTAAGAAATTTACGAAATCATATCCTTCAAAATAGAGTTTATAATTTTAAAGATTCTCAAATAGACAATTTGGATTCAATTTTAATCAAAGTTCGATAGGAATAGTGTTAATAAATTCGACATTAAATCGGTAACCATCGAAATACCACAAAATCGAAGTAATTTATATAAAGTAATAAAAATTGAGTATATGTACGATAAATATATTACAATTTACAGTGGAAGAGTTATGTGACTCATCCCGTATAGTCACCGTGTTACGAAAGACAACAATTAAATGTCTTCCTTAAGATTGTAGATAAATGGAACTAATACTAATTTCGTGATTGCAACGTGAGCGTTTACTTCAATAGCATAATTAACCCCTTGCCCTATAATAACGAGTCAGTCTCGTGGTTTCAAACAAAATCATTCCTACAATACTCATGTCTGATAAACTGGAAAGAAATTCTATTTTCCAGCTACCAATATTTAACCATTCGTAAAAACATAGAAATACAATGCATAGAAATTTCCTTCTTTTTCGAAGAAAATGCAAACCACAAAAAAACTTTCACTGCCGTAGATGTAAAGAAAATCGTAGAGCAAGGGGATATTAAGTTTGAAACATGATACTGGCATGTTAAGGATTTGGAAACGAATCCAAAGTTGATGACAACGTCAGTTGAGCAATGATGTTTAAGGAAGTATCAGAGGTACAACAACGTACAAAATATTATTCCCTGGTAGAAGCGTTGCGCTCTAGTAGCTGTTGCGAATCTCCAGTCACCCAAAGGATTAGGTTTGCGGATACTTTCGATCAGACGTTGGTGAGATAGTATGTTCCATAGCAATACTGACAGTCATCGTAAGACCTGTGAGGGTTGAGTCTTTGCTGGTTTCGAAACTTTCCGGGCACAATTTGCCGAGCATAGAGAAATATAAGTATCCAAGATTAGAGTCATACGTGAGCCAGTGTCATACGACAGAGTCTCCGGTGGACTCGACAAATTTGATCGGCCTGGCCTGCAAAGCCTGCAAAATACCTGTATCGGAAAATATTTGTCTTCTGGTCACTCACCTAGAACCCGCACTTCGACCGACCGTTGGGAGGTGATGTTATGCTTGTCCCTGGCTGTGCACGTGTACGTGCCCTGATCAGCCTCTGATTGCACGTTATCGATGGACAGACTGCCGTTCGCCACTCTCTGTCTCATGTTGGTGGGTAATTTCACTTCGTCTGACAACAATAACAACAACAACGACAATAATGCTTTAGCATATGGAGTAGGCACCGTGATCACGATCGATCTGAATTGTTGGTAAAATAAGAGTCGTTCGGTATACTAGCGGAATAGAAGCTTCCTATTCCTAATTTCGTGACGAACGAACGTTAATACGCGGAAGTTAAGTTAATTCTTCGAGTCGGGAATGAAGCCAGCCTCCGCGCCATAAGCTCTGTTGAACGGAAAACGCGGCAGAAGTTTCATTAGCTTTGATAGATCGTTAAACTTTAATAGAGGTTTTACTTTATCAAGCTTCGAGTGCCTTACATAGAATCCTTCTGCTACCAAAACTACTTTTCCAAAGTGAAATCTATTTTACCGTGCGAAAGCTTATCAGGCGAAGGCTGTCGATATCGTGCTATGTAAGGAATGTTGGATCCTTTGCCATATGTGGAATGCCTCCTCAAAGAAGTATACAGGTCACGCGGTAAATTAACGTCTTGTTCTAATGTCTCGATAAAGTAGTCTACTTGTAGAGACTTGTGTAAATTTTAATACATAATATTAAAAGTGTATGTATATACATATTAAAAAGTTGCCACAAATTAGAAAATATATGTATTTTTAAATGAAGTACTTATTTGAGGATAAAGTTTATTTGTTTCTATTAAGAAAATTAGTAAAGCTCAGGGTTTTCTAGATTGTTTCTATTTTTTCCAGGAACTGGTATATACCATTTCAATAAAAAATAACTTATTGGGTCGTAATGTAAATATGTTTGGCTATGTTCAATATCCATTTATATTTGGTAAAGTATAAATATCTTATTAAATATGTATTTAGTAATGTCCAGTTCAAACACAGATAGGCACATTTGCAGTTTAAATTAGATCATTGAGAGAACGATACATTTATAGTGTAACTCAATAGTTTAGAACGAAGTATAAATGTTTATTAAATAAGCATTTAATAATGTACCGTTCAATCCTCGATAGGTATATTTGCAGTGAAAACTAGATTGTTGAAAGAACAATATATTAACTATGCAACTCAATAATTTAGAACGAAGTATAAATGTTTATTAAATAAGCATTTAGTAGTGTACCGTTTAATCCCCGATAGGTATATTTACAGTTAAAGCTAGATTGTTGAAAGAACGATATATTCACGGTGCAACCAATAATTTAGAACGAAGTATAAATTTAAATAAGCATTTAGTAGTGTACCGTTCAATCCTCGATAGTTACATTTACAGTTAAAGCTAGATTGTTAAAATAAAGATAGATTCACGATACCACTCAATAATTTAGAACGAGGTATAAATGTTTCTTGATATTTTTTACCTAATTTTCAGTACGTCGATATAGAAACCGTGTGGTAATAGAAGATCGATATTTAAGAAATGACTGGCTGAACAAATAGCTCTCCCGTGTTAATTGTGATGGATACTACAATTATCGATTAAAAGGATCATTTGAATAATGATTTGACGGGATCACTCAAACGCGACTGAAGTAATGCCATATGCATGATGAAACTATAGCCCGTTTACTCACCTTTCTCCCAAATTATTGATTCAATAGGATAACCAGCGACGGGGCATTTGATGTGAAACTGTTTCCAAGCGACCGCCGAAACCGTGGACATGGGTCTGACGTATGGTGGGCCTGCGATTGACAAGCAAATAATACGTATGTACGTGTATTTCAAATAATTCCCTCCGCGACCTCGTACAAAGTTAACTCGTTTCCGTATTTTTATCTGTTGGCCAGGTGCAATCGATTCGGTAGCAACGAAGGAACGAGAAGGAACACCGCCTTTTATCTTCTCTTCGTTCCAATTTGCTGCTCCCGGGGAAAATAAGAACCACCTGGCTGATGCTCCGAGAGTTTATACTGAAGTTTATGGCGCCGAACCACGCCGGATGAAAGCATTTCTAATTTCATTCGAATCCATTTACACTAGGACGATGTTCCTTGCGCGAAGTAACGCGTGTTTACTTCGGTTAGTTTGCCAGTGGACAAAACCACATTTAAAGAAAACATAGATTGTTACTGGATTTAGTAGATTTTACTAGATGCTATAGATTTTCATCAGTGAGCATCACTGGTTTCAAATTTAGTATATTATAATCATTAAAGCATATAAAGATTTTTTCATGGGAAATGATAGAATAAATATATGTTACACTAAACCTCCTACAGCGGGTCAGATGACCCCTTTCGGATATCTTATTTTACGATTATTCTATGAATTGATTCAATTGTACTTTTTAATAAAATGAAGTGTATGAAATAATAATACTTTGTAATTAAATAACTTTGTGTTCACTTGTACTTCGTAATTAAATAAATTGTATGAAATAATAATACTTTGTAATTAAAGAACTCTTTGTTCAATTGTACTTT
>CM052090.1:17756531-17893125 GCA_028453745.1 Agapostemon virescens | reverse complement strand
GCAATGAAATAAATTGTAGTGAAATACATTAAATCTTGCCATTTTTATAAGACCATATACACCAGTCAATTATAATGCTCGGTACTTTTTGTGTTAAGAGTACACATACTATAACACGAACTGTATACCAGGTGTATGCATAAGTTCTTTCCGGTTTGACTAAGAGGTGGCGCCAGTGAAAAGTACGCAGCGTATTAATTTGACACATATACCATTTTGTTCGTCTAACATAAAACTACAAACACACATAAGTTGAGTCTGCCAAGAACTGGCGTCTTTGTTTTATCGTTCAGTAATCATGTCGAGTTTTGTGCCTGAAAAAGAACATTTGCGGCACGCATTGCTTTTCTTATTTCATCAAAAGAAAAAGGCTGTCGAAAGTCATCGTTTGTTGGTAGAAACATATGGTGAACACGCTCCATCGATTAGAACATGTGAGACATGGTTTCGACAATTTAAAAGTGGTGATTTCAATGTGAAAGACAGTGAGCGCTCTGGTAGACCACAAAAATGCGAAGACGAGCAATTGCAGGAGTTATTGGATGATGACCCAACTCAAACTCAGCGGCAATTAGCAGAAGCATTACAAGTATCACAAGAAACAATCAGCAGACGTTTACGAGCAATGGGAAAGATCAACAAACTCGGTAAATGGGTCCCACACAATTTGAATGAACGTCAAATGGAAAATCGCAAAGTCACTTGTGAAATGCTGCTTCAACGCTACGAAAGGAAATCCTTTTTTGTATCGAATTGTGACGGGTGACGAAAAATGGATTTATTTTGAAAACCCAAAGCGGAAAAAATCATGGCTTTCACATGGCGAAGCCGGTCCATCAACACCAAGACCAAATCGCTTCGGCAAGAAGACCATACTCTGTGTCTGGTGGGATCAGACCGGTATTGTGTATTATGAACTTTTGAAACCCGGAGAAACTGTTAATACACAACGCTATCGCCAACAAATGATTAATTTAAACGACGCATTAATTGAAAGACGACCGGAATGGGCCAAAAGACATGGCAAAGTGATTTTGTTACACGACAATGCGCCGTCTCACACAGCAAAACAAGTGAAAGACACTATGAAATCGCTTGGATGGGACATCCTACCACACCCGCCGTACTCCCCAGACCTGGCACCATCTGACTATCACCTCTTCGCGTCAATGGGGCACGCGCTCGCAGAGCAGCACTTCAGCAATTTCGAGGAAGTTGGAAAATGGCTCGACGAATGGTTTGCCGCAAAAGACAAGCAGTTTTTCTGGCATGGTATTCATAAATTACCTGAAAGATGGACGAAATGTGTAGAAGCCGATGGCCAATATTTTGAATAAAAAAAAAATTAATTTCCCTTGAAAATTACGTGTTCTTTTTGATCAAAAAACCGGAAAAAACTTATGCATACACCTAGTATAGTCTGAATAAATTCAATCACGTAATTTTTATAGGACAGTATATAATAGTTACTTTTATGGCTCAGGAAGTTTAGTGTTGAATCAATGACAAACCTTCTCTATAGGAACGGTTTTAATGTACCAATATCTGACTCTGTTTTTATTTAACTTTCTTTTCGACGAGAATTCAAAATAAAATGGTTGAAATGAATTAAGGTAACTGTTCTTTTATATTACAATATTACTTGAAGCAACAACTTAAAGTTAATACAATAATAGTTAAAACCCGTTACGAAAAAAACTATATACAATGAAGAACGAATTGTTAATGCCGATGGAAACAAAAAATTCTTCGTGATCAATTTTGCAACAGAAAAAAACCATTTAATTTATTTTTAATTAACAGTGCTTATAAAACAAATACAAGTATGCGCGTATGTTCGGAATAACTATTTAAATCAACAAATATTCCATTGAAATTAAGTTAAACTTTGTTTAATCATTCGCATGTTATGTTTCGTAATAACTTTTTGTTCGTACGAGTTTCAAATGTTCAGAATAATTCACTTAACTTTTTGCGTCTCTGGGATCAATTTACCGTGATAATGGAGAATTAGGTGTGTTTCCACACAGAATTATAACAATTTGATTTTTACGTATTTTACTATTGCAACAAGTAAATGTGTAAAATTAATCAATTCTGTTTATGCTACCTTCTATTACGTTTGTAACTTCAATAATTGCATGAAAAGTTACAGGTATTGAAATTCACGTGAATATTATATTTTAAGGAAAACGTGAAAATAGTGGCGTATAAAAAGATACATTTAAACCCACCTCAGTAACACAGAATTTATGCTATTTTATAGCATTGCATCGACGCACACACGTGTCGCTATTCACAGTCGAATTTCTCGAAAACAAAACCTCATATGAAGAATCTTCATTTTATTTTCTGACTTATTTTTTTTTACAAAATTACCCCCTTTCGTTTGCACCACTTCTATCATCAAACCACTGTGTACACTAACAAATTCTTACTCGTATGAATGACAGCAGTGGTCAGTATATTTTCTAAATTTTATAAAACAGTAAATTAATAATAACCTGTTCTCCCTAACTACTGGAACAAGTACCCTAAGAATTTAAAGTAACTGATAAAGGTGGGCAGATCATTCAATGTATCCAACCATCAATGAGCTAAAATTTTTTTACAATATACGTTTACGGCACGGAAAAAAGAAAGACATAATTTCCGTGCTCCGATTTGCCCGATAAAAACTTTTCTTACGTACAAAACATAATTACAAAATTATTATTCCATCCGTTGCGAGTTTCACACGTGCCAACTCATCCGAACAAGCCGCCGTATAATAATAAAATTTTCAGTTACATCGTAAAAATGACTGGTAGTTAATTTCCACAGGATTCCCCCTTCCCCTGCCGCCCTTAAATCCCAGATACCTCGGGAGACATCGTCCCCGGGATTCTTCGCAGACCGCGCAACAATTGCGGCAAGTTCGTCGACTCGTTGCAGGGGGATGGTTTTTAATTAATAGAAACCACCCCCATCCGGGCGAGGCACGGAATCAGGGCGGCGTTAATGACAAAGGGGGCCCCATCAAGCCGTTATTCCGGGCGATCGATCCTGTGGTAAACGTAATATTCCCCTGGGTTTCCAGTCAATTTCAATCGACACCGGTCGGCGATTCTTCTCCTTAACAGTCTCTCCCCGGGACTCACCGTAAATATTGAGCCTCGCCGAGTGGTGCGCCTCGCCCGCCCGGCTGCTGGCGATGCACTCGTACTCGCCCCCATCTTCAGACTTCACCGACGAGATGTTAACGTGCGATATTACGTCCCCGTACACCGTCACGTACTGGCCAATCAGCAGCCTGTCGTTTTGCGGAAGCGGAAATCCATCCAGCAACCAGGAAATTTGCGGCGTGGGATTACCCGCGGCGCTGCATTTCAGGGAAACCGATGGACCGATTTGCATTGTCTGTTCGATAAACCTGTAGACCAGCTGCGGCGCGATCTCTGTTAACAGAAATTATAGGATTACGTGTACCAGAAGTCATAGAAATACTAATTCCAATAATCCTAGTTCCGCAGAACATGATACTGACTCAACGTTCATCCTTTCGTTTTTACTTCGACAACATTTCTACGCAAAACGCTTTGAAAATTTCTTTTACTCGTACCACTAGTGATGACCACAGATTCTCATGTTACACTGCTGGAAGTATATTGATGATGTCTGTAGTTACTCGGCACATTTCATTGGCTATGTTTGCTACGAACTTCAACTTTAATATTACAACTGAGCTTTTTATAATGGATCTCGACAATCTAATATAGTCAGGAGTGCATACTACATTCCTGAAATTGCAGACATATAATTTTATTTTGTACTTTAGGAAAGACCGGTACATATTGTTAATGTTTTGCTGTGCGCGTACAGTGACTTACGATCAGTGCCGCAAACAGGCAAAGATTGTAAATCTTTACTTCGACTTAACACTGCGCGTGAGGGTTTTTCTATCGGTTTGGAGGATATGATAATTAATGGTGTAAGTGGTGGACAAAAGTGCGCGTCAAGTATGTTAACGAAAACAGATATTTATCTCAAACTGTATTCTACGATTTGACGTCCAAATTTGCCGGACAATATTCTTCGCCCGTTCCAGAAAATTACTAAATTCCTCACTTCAAGAACGGACAACTGTCCAGTAAGTGTAGCGACTGTAACACCGAAAGCTGTACATGCTTCACCATCTTCTGAGCAAATTAGCTAGTAAGTAAGCGTAGTAAATAATTGAAAAGAGTGGAATGAACTACTTAAGACAACTCCGAAGGAGCCGACCATTCGGACACCGCGTGCGACACATCAAACGAAACGAAAATCTGACAACCCTACAATAAATCACGATAGTCCTTCATTGTCAGGGTCCTATTCCTTCAAGCATACTCTTTCCGTCAGTCCTACATCCAATTAAAAAACGCTACATTCCTCCACTTCAAACTACCCTTAACCAATCACGACGAAACCGAGGTGACGACGGACAAAACGCGACAGAACTCAGACAGCAATGTAAGGACAAGAAATCGCGAATATTCAAGAAACACAAAATATCCGATAGCACGAACATCTAAGACAAGAGAAACAAAATATCCGATAGCGCGAACATCTAAGACAAGAGATCACATCTAAGACATTAAACAATAAGACGTTAAACAACATTAATTATAACAATTAAGACATTTTGAGTGAACAGATCAAAGTATCTAAACCGATGTCCCAAAATCTGACTAAAATACTATCTAAAACATCTGGTATTTCTGATGCACCATTCCTAAAAAATAGCAGAACTCAAGCGTCCGTACCATAAACCTCTTCATTCATTTAGGTAAAATTTTTAAATACGTTAGTGTCTTAACAGGATCTATTAATTCCAGAAAGCCTTACCGCCGCGCGTTTGGCAGGCTCCTCGAAACCAATGAAGATTGAATTTTCGCATACTTTTCGACTTATGTGCACTTATATCTCTTAGTAAAATGTGTTATTAAGTTTATCCTATTACTCGTCATCCAGTTCTGTAGTTTATCTTGGTACCTTTAGCCTATTACACTATAGAATTCAATTATAAATTAGTCAAATCTCTTATTAAGTATATCCTATTATTCGTCATGTAGTTCTCTAGTTCATCTTGGTACCCTTAGTCTACTACATTATAGACTTCAATTAGAAATGATAGAATAATAAATTCTCTTAATAGTATATATGGTAAATAATTAAATATCTATGGCTAATAGTTGCTATCAAATATGGTCGTACCAAACATTACTTATTAACAATAATGAATGAAATTAATAAAATCTATTTTCGAAATTAAAATCATTTATGAAAGAAACATGTTTTTATTTTGATTAAATACATTTGTTTTTTAATTTGAAGATCTTATGCGATTTACAGAACGTTTCATACGACGAAAGACTATCGCCACTGATGGATTCGGTATATAAAAGTAAGAGATAAAGTTCGCGTAAACATATGTCAACTGAGTGGTACTCGTTCTCGTGTTGTATCATTTGTTTTCTTTATTTCCGCAGAAATTGTTCAAAGTGGGCACTATCGTGTTGAACACATACCAGATACGCCTACTTCAGTTTGAGTTCTCTGGAAACTTTCAGACATATGTTCCTGGAGTGTGTTAGCGAAATCTACTATCGCGCTGTAAGTCGAAGAGTTCATGCGACTGCAAAAGTTCGAAACGCAACTGTGGCTCGAGAAAAGATCT
The DNA here is from genome assembly GCA_028453745.1 of Agapostemon virescens. Lineage (NCBI taxonomy): Eukaryota > Metazoa > Arthropoda > Insecta > Hymenoptera > Halictidae > Agapostemon > Agapostemon virescens. Next base: position 17,887,427 of record CM052090.1, on the reverse strand, counting down.
TAGATATATAATTTAAGGAATTTGACTGTATTTCCTCTGTTCTCAAGACGAATGAAATTATACTCGGATATTGTTTATGAAAGAACTATGGGAATCGTCAACGTGGCGGATTCCAAGTGATTTAATTTGCAATTATTGAGATTCTAAACATGCAATAATTTATTCAATATATCTATTTATTCATTTAAATTTCTAGCAATATTTATGAGAACACGTGTCCAAGGAAATAGATCGTTATTCTTGCAAAGTAATAAAAAGTAGTCGCTATTAAAACTTTGTAGATCCAGTATTGAGCATGTTTCAAAGTGAATTATTTTTATTTAATTAGATCCCTAGGGATTTTTGTTTCATTAATAAACAGTGTTAACATTGCTGCTTTTAATTGAAATAGATAATTGTTGGCGAAACACATTCTCTGCCTCTCGCCACGATATTTATCCTCGAGGCAATGTGGCGGACCTATTACAAACTAGTTCCCTTGAGGCAGACTACTTCTTCTTTCAATTCCATTTGTTTCCACAATCATAAGTTTCAATTATTCGCCCTAATAAATATTAACACTATTAAAGACTATTTACACTTTATAAAACTTATTTTCTATAACTTGACAATATCTTTTATACAGATTCATATTATCGAAGACAATTTATTTTCGCATGAGATATAAGAATATTGTGTAAGCACGCAATAATTATTGCTAAAGCACGTATTGAAGGTAAGGCAAGAAAAATTGTCTGATACATTACTTAAAGAATTTACACTTTTTTAAATTTTATACATGATTAAATTCCTCATTGTATGACACAGAATTCAATAAAAATAATCTCACACCCTGCGGTACCTTAGACATTGAAAGAAACTATTTCTCGACCCTCAAGTTTAAGATTCATTGGCATATTTCGAACGTGGATGGTACTTGATAAAAACAAATATTTTTCAAACATTTCATATATTTGTATATATGCGTCAGACTTGTAAGTGACCATTTTCACTAGTATTAATCGAACTCCTACATTTCCCCGTATCAAGTCGCATTTACTAACTTTCTTTACAAATTATTGCATACATTAGTGAAACGAACATTTTATTTCGAGTATTTGCAGCTACATTTATTTCCACAACTATATCTATGACATGTTATCGATTCGTTCCACTGAATTCGCTAAAACAACAGTTCCGTTATTTCGAATATCGAGAGACTAATTATGCTGCGAAAAGTACATAATTAGCTCTGAGTAAACTGCAGACATAATTGCTCAGAGTATCATTCTCCGTTTTAACAAGCCTAACAATCGACCCATAGAACTGTGCCATCTATTGAATTTGATCACTCCGAAACAACACCAAATTTCAGTGTTCTTGGCCGTCATGTCCATCAAGCCACTACCATCAATGACGTTTCCTCGTTACGCGACAGCCTTCGGGTTCAATTTCGTCAGCTATAAACAGTATTTATTCTCTATGCAGAGACATAGCGAAGTACTCGTATGCTACCATAAATGGGACCTTTAGAGTGTGAATTATCAAATGTATTCCTGGTCATACAGACTTGCTCTGTATTCGTAACGCGTCGCGCAATATTCAAAATGTAGATCCAATTTGTCATTGAGACTTGATCCGTTCATCACCTACGCTCGCGCATATTTCCTCGGTCAATCGTGTCCATGATCTCGTTGCATTTCCTCGACAAAGTACACAGCTCTGCCTTGTTCACGATTCATAAAAATTCTTACCAAACGGCCGGCATAATTGAAATTCCGTGAGCGACTACGCGCCGTAAAAGCTTCACGTGAACTATCAAAATCGTAAAATATACGGTCTCACTTAATCGTAAAACGTGGGGAGTTAGTTAAATGTACCGATAGTAGATTTAGAACGGGACGCAGGCAGGATGAAGAATTAATAGCTTATGAAAGGTGGAGGTTTTTCAAAGATATGGTTTATTTAGAATTGTGCTGGCCCATAATATTAATACTTTTAAATGCCACGAATTTATTTTATTTTAGAAACTATAACCAGTCGAGAAAGTCTTCGTATATTCTTCGAAGACGAATAATTTTTTCAAAATGCGTTCCATTGTTTTGAGTTTGTTCAACACTAAACCTAATTTTAGTGGGAATTTTTATTTCACAATTAATGAAGTTATCTGAAGTTATCTCTTTCTTTAATTATACTTTGTAATAAAAATCGCAAATACCCAGATAAACTAATCTTGGCATTTTTATAAGACAATATACACCAGACAATTTTAATGTTCGGTAGTGTTAGAGCTGTTCTATTTTATCTGTGTTCTTAACCCTTTGCACTCCAAGCAAATTTAATTCCCATCTCGAGACATTTCTTCGTCCTAGAATAATGCCATTGTACGTGGTTTGTTTCCGTTCGTGCATGTCAAATTTGTTACTATCCATCGTAACACTTCAATTTTTTTTTGGTTTTTAGATACAAACATTGTAATGTAAAAATTGTTTTGAATAATGGTCTGAAAATTTTTAATGTCGCCTCAGAGAAGCCATTGGAGCGCTAAGGGTTATGGAAAGTTTAAAATGTTTCAAGAAGTAGTTACAGATCTAAGTTAAGTGGTATTAGACGGTGAATAATATACATATAAATTTATACATTATTTTGCGCCAGTGCATCAGAAAAATGCAGCAACCTCATTTTTAAAATGGAAACCACCATTATTAACTGTATAAAAGTATTAACATATTTATGTTCTAAATTTATCCATTAAGAAGCTATTGGGAGGATACGTGTGGTGAGAGTGAACTGAGTGACAAAAAATGTATGAAATGAATTTGATTATGTAATCAAAGAAATAAGTGTGGATGAGTTAACGTTTTGAAAGATGAATGTTATTCGTTGTTTTGTTCATTTATAATAGTTTAAAATGAATGTATTATATTTTATTAACACTAAACCTACCACAGTTTCCTACCACTTTTCAGATTTTCTATTTTACTATTTTCGAAGTTATAAGACTGTCTTCATAGGGATCGATTCAACAGATTTCTTTATTCAATTATATATTGTAATGAAAATCGCAGCAATTAAAAAAATAAATTATATCTTTTCATTTTTATAAGTTAATGTACGCTACTCAATTTTAAGGCCCGGTAGTTTTAATGATATATACATAATTATTCATTAACTTTAATCATTTCGTCCTTGCCTAAACAGTTACCGTAACTAAAAGTTTTCTAAAGTATTTCAGTCTGTCTAACGAATAAGTCTATTAGTGCAGTAAAAGATATTTGTTTCCATTTCAATATGCATCAAGTTGTGCGTATATTGTGCATTGTAAAAGTCGAGTCGTCAGGTGAGATTTTTAAATAGTTCCTCCATTTTAAAGGGTGCACGCAAACTTTGTGAACCGGTTGTGCGTTTCACTCAAGAAACGTCAACTATAATCGTATCTTTGCCCAGTAGGTTTTTTTTCATAATTTGTGATACGATTATGAAAGGAACGTTCCGCGATGACGAAGCAACAAAGGTAAACCGGCTGTCGTCAAGTTACGAGATATCCCTTTTCATTAAGTGGACTTTAACGACCAAAGGGACTTTGTACTAAATAATTGGCCTGGCGATTAATGGATCCTGGGGATTAAGTGCGCCGTGGCCTAACGAAGAAACATTGAAAATAACCACGGTGCTTTCGCAGGCATGCGTTCCAGTTCCAGGAGGGCTCTAAATGAACCCGCAGCTCCACGTAACGAGTCCTGCCGGTAATGAATTCATGAAGTTCATAAGCGCGGGCACGTCGACTACGAAATAACATTCTACAACTTTTCGCATGCATATCGTGATTTTCGCGCAGTCGGATGCCTGAACACGCCCCAGAGAAATCGATCCACGGTTAATAAATTCTTCAACACGCTAGTCGGTAAAATAGCGAATTCAGAAAATACAATATGATAAATTGCTCTTTCCACTGTCGGAAACTGCTTGGTGAATGTACTTCTCAAGTGACTGTTCATTTACAGCTCGTCAGGTTTTAAGTTCCGTCTGTTGCCGCGTATTAAAAATATTTTATTTCGTCGTATTTTGATAATTTTATACAATATAGGATGTGGGATTAATATGGGACAGCTGAGTCCACACTCCTCAAATAGAGGTAAATCACCGACAGTCAGTAATTGTTGACAAGAACTTTAATAAAATCTCCACACGAAACTGAAATACACAAAATTGTAACAAGACGTGTAAATATAATGGTTGACAAACCGTAAACAGGTAATAGCGAATAGCAAGCAATCAAGTATGCGGACACCATTCATATCTAAATACCTTTTTCAAAATTAAATCAAACGACTAGACTTTTTTAGAACAATTAGAAGCATTGATTTACTAAATGATATGCAAGAATAATTTCGAAATAATTTTAATTAGTTTTTCATTTCTTTAAATATTTTTATTTCAACTCGTAAAGAAGATTTAAAACATGCGTTTTACAGACCTGTGTTAATTGTACAAATGCTGAAATTTCCATCGTAATTAATTGACACAAAAAAAAACGTCACGCTAGAAAGATGTAAAAATTTGTGGAATTTTAGCAGAAACTGACCAAGAATCGTGAAAAATTGCAATTTTCACCATTTTCTACGGCACATAGCTTGTGTGTACTCGATTTCGATGAATTTTTCTGCATGGGTCTATCATAGATCTATAAGATGAGTTTATACAATTTTTAGTACGTGGCTTAAGTAAAAAATATTTTAAAAAACTCCTTTTCATTTATCAATTGCAGATTTCTGAAAATCCTTTATGTATATCATTTAGTTAATTAATGTATTTAAGTGCTGAAGAAAAGTCAAGACGTTTGTTGCAACCGTCTGGATGGTTGGAAAAAAATGGGTAAACTCACCCATTCAGTTGTAAATTCATGCATGGTTGTACATGTGAACAGCAGGACAGTGCGTTGAACCCTTACAGTGTATGGTGAACTGATCAACTGATTTCTATTCCATGGCGACGAACGCAGATAGCGGACGATGACAGACTATCCCAATGTTCACTTTCATTTCACTACCACTAAACACTGATACCATAACTTATTTAATAGTATTTCAGACAATGTTCCTTCGTTTAAATTTGTGGCTCTGAAAAGAGACGATTTTAAAAAGAAATTCCTAACATAATGCCTAAAACACACGTTTCACACATTTTCTCCAATCCGTTGTTCACACCGCACAAGAACATTAAAATAAATATTATAATGCAATAATGCGCTCGCGACGTCCTTTCCATCGGAATGTGTTTTCCTGCAAGCGAGCTTGTAACACAAACTGAAAGAGGACAGAGAAATTCCTTGTCCTAAAAAACAGAAAAGGAAAATACATACCTCTTCATAGAACCGTTTTCGGAGTATCGAACGCTATACATTATTTGTCGAAAACGTTTCGTTTCGAGTGCGTGCCACAGGCGACGGGTTCTCAAGGATCTCAAGGAAAACAGTTGGAGATTGCTTGAGGAGCTCCACTGTTCCAAAATTTAGACTTTACCAAATTTACGACGAGTTGTGACGACGGGGTAAAACTACGCTTCGTTTCGAGTGCGTGCCACATGCGACCGGGACTCAAGGATGGGTCATAAATATGACTATTACGTCGTAACAACATTATATATAAGCGCATATGAATTCTGTGACACTGTACAAGTTGAGCACCCAGTATATTCCTATAAGCCAGCACATTGGAAATCCCCAGCAATAACCCTACGTCCAACATCTTGCGACCAGGCGCAACGGCCAAACCGGACGTTTACCCGCGATCGCGCTGCTTGACCAAACCGTCATCGACTCTGATTGGTGCACTTGCATGAACCATTTTCTGTATAAATACTGCACACTTTTCGTACTCTAGCCGATTCACATTTCAAACGTCACTGAAGCAACTTCAACTCAACTAAACCGCTCGTTTGTAAATCCGTATTATTTTCGTAACAAAAACCAGTACATCGGAATTATTAACCCTTTGCACTCCGCTGTCCCCTCTCATGGGACATCGTAATTCTAGCATATCACTCGGATGTCCCCTCTCATGGGACATTAAAGTTTATTAGTGATTACCGGAAATTAAGTTATTTCAGCGCAACATTTTGAGACATGCATGTTTCCCTGAAGTTTTCTCTTGAAATGGCACAAGAAATTAAATCAAAATATAGTAAAATTACTAAGATATATAAGAAAGTGTCAACGGGTTTTGTGTCAGAAGAGAACGTGAGAAGCGTGCTCACGACGGTCCGAATACTTCTCGGCGCCACATGAAAAGAGCGATAAGGAGAGTTTTTAAAAGAAAGATCGGTATGCGAGCATACCTCGCACTGTATAGTGAGAATTATAAATATAAATAAACAAGTCTAAAACTGAAGGAAAAGATTTTCAAAGCTGAGCTCAGTCTGGTTTGAAGCTTCGAGCGGTATAGATAGATCTAACGAGTGAGAAAATCGGAAAAGTGATTCTTCTCTTAGTAAATATCATTTTGTGAGTTAGTAATAACAACTAGAAATTTTCAATTTTCAACCCAATTAGAAATTTTTAAGGCACTCATTGACCAGTTGAGCGGTGATTTCCGTAAATCGAGAACGCGTCCATCCATATCTTCTGCAGACAATAGATTAGATAATAAACTACATATTCCCGATGTAGGACAAAGAAAATGGGATTGCATGGTTTGTTCTGACAGGAAAAAATCTGGTGGCAGGCGTCAAACGACTTATTATTGTCAAACGTGCACAAATCAGCCTGCAATGCATATTGAGGAGTGTCTTAAGGTATATCATACTGTACAAAATTATAAAAAATAAAATATTGATTTGTTTGCAAATATACATTTCTCGATGTCAATTAATTCGTATAAGTCCAATATCATTATAATACGTTACTTGGTTCCAAAACTATACTAAATAATACGAAGGTCTGTAAATGCATGTTTCTGCCACAATGTAGCGCTGAGTAGCTGATAGCCAACGTCCAGAATGGTTCGGAGTGCAAAGTGTTAAACTCAGTTCTGCGTACTAACAAATCGTGTGTCTTTATAATATTATTTGCACCACCCCTAAATATCGAGCCTTGTTAAGTGCGAAGCGCAAGGAGAAATATAAAAACGTTCTAACAAAACGATTTACTGTTCGTGCGGTCACAACAATGACAAAGTCTAGATTTTGGGGCCCAGTCGTTTGAAAGCCCTCACAGGCAACGACTTTCGCCGAAAACGGTTCTATTGAGAGGTATGTATTTTCGTTTTCTGTTTATCAGGACATAGAATTTCTCTGTCCTCTTTCAGTTCGTGTTACAAGATCGCTTGCAGGAAAGCACGACCATCACTCCAGTCTTCCATAGTTTCTTCCGATGGAAAGGACGTCGCGAGCGCGTTATTGCATTATAATATCTTTTTAAATGTTCTTGTGCGGTGTGAACAACGGATTGGAGAAAATGTGTGAAACGTGTGTTTTAGGCATTATGTTAGGTATTTCTTTTTAAAATCGGCTCTTTTCAGAGCCACAAATTTAAACGAAGGAAACATCATCTGGAATATTATTAAATAAGTTATGGTATCAGTGTTTAGAGATAATGTAATGAAAGTGAACATTGGAATAGCCTGCCTTCGTCCGTTATCTTCGTTCGTCGCCATGGAATAGGAATCAGCTGATCAGTTCACCATACAATGTAAGGGGCCAACGCATTGTCCTGATGTTCACATGTACAACCATGCAATGGATTTACAACTGAATGGGTGAGTTTACTGTTAATGACACTCTTAAACAATTCTTAAACGCACATATCCTAAATGTTCTTTAACGCGACTATTGATTATTAAATTAGTTTTGCGAATCGTTCGTAGAAATCTGTTCGGACACAGTATTATTTAAATTTAAATATCGTTTACGTATTTCGACGGGGTTACTTATTGTTCAGCTTCACAATACATATCGTATAAAAATTTCATATGGTACGCGTGAGATGTCATGCACACCAGAAAATTAAAACGGCTGACACGGCTAAGTTCTTTATTATTTCAGATCTGAAAAATTAGTAATTATTCTTTAGACATTCTGAAATAAGAATGAACAGCGTTTTTCTTAAAATTATTATCGTCGCGTAGTAAAAAAAATTTGGAAGTTCGCGCTCTCTGAACGCGCTCATTCGAGCTTGTGCCAGTTCGCGCGCTTCATTTCCCGCTGTCACGATACTTTTGGGACACCCTGCATATTTTTTACATACTAAATCTTTATATCTTTATATACTAAAGAACTGCGCTAATTTCAGCCTTTTTTATTCATTTAATTTTGTACAGAGTATATTATTTTTGCATTATCTGTGCGGTTTTATAAAAATTGAATAAACTGGAACGCTTTAATATAAATGTTAACGTTTCGTTGGTTGTGATTCAATAATTGTAAAGTCGAACATATTTAAAGGTGCTGTTTACTAAATATACGGAAAATTGTTAACTTCCGTCAATATTCTTTTATACACAATATACAAGGTATGTAATCAATTCACAATGCAGTTAAATATGTGGACAAATCGGTAGCTAACAAATAATTGCACAAGAAGCAGGAAATTATTACCACTATAATAATAAGTAATTATTATACTGGGCACTTTAAGTATTTACGATAAAAAGAGTAGATCATATGCAAAATAATAAAAACGTATATAGATTTTGAAAACATTATTGCATTATGTCGAATTTATTAAAATGATAAAAGCAGGATGGTTTACGTAGATCCTGTATCTTGTATTTAATACAAATAATTTTTATGTTTAATAAAAATTCGCAGTTTTATCGTTGAGCATGTACGATTGAACAATTTTAAAACTTTCGCATACATTTAATAATGTAGATGAAAAGTATTGTAATAAGAACGGATGAGTAAAGAAGACACAGTCGAAAAATGGTTGGAGCAACGATTGTTTAATAATGCCATGACCGGGAATACAATGTCTCGTCTAAATAATAGTTCAGTCTCTGTCGTCAAATATATACAGTACTCGCAGACGTCTACCTCTCAGCGGGATGGCTGCAATTTAAATTAAAAATCTGCGGAAGCGAAGCCTGGGGCGGTCTGGTCTCAGGAAACTTAATTCCAAGTGTTAGAGGGACACAAATTTTTCAAGTTTGTCTGCTAAAGGCACTGTTTGCTCTTTAATTTCGGGCTGGCATCGTTGTACGACTCAATCTGTCCTAATCGATACGAGGACAAGGTTGCTTAATTGCGCGTCTCTCCAATAAGCATATCCGAAGCGAGTCTGTTGATCAGATAGGAAATGATCCGCATCAATTTTTTTGACGTATCCGTGTTGATTAAATACCGATGACGTTAATAGATTTCTGTAGAATGAAACGTATCCATCAAAAAGTCCGAATTACCTCGATTTCCTACTGCGCTTTAATTTTTAAATATTTATTTTGAGTTTATTTAATCCGTCGGATTCTACCGGTTTCATTAACGAGTTGAAGATTTCTTCGTACATTTTATACCTTCAAACGACCAGATGGATCTATGGTAAAACTTACGTGAAAATGAAGTGCGGAACGTGATTTGATTTTTTTATCCTCGGACCATAAAAAACCAATACTGCAAAAATATTATTACTTCTTTTTTCGAAGAATATTTCATACGCGTGTCCGCGGGACTCTTCCGATCTTTCGTGCAGCTTTTTCGTGGTCGTTTGAAAATTAATGCGACTTTCCTTCGCGTCTGGTAGAGAATGGAATGGATGAGTGATTGAAAAATTAGCGAGATCTCTTGGTATGCGTGTCGATAGTCTAAAATGATCAGTCTCCGTTAATACATCATTCGTTATAAAGACATTTGTCATTTTCGGTCTGGTCTTTATTAAATGACAGCTCAACGTCGCGGAAAAAAACAACGAATATAACGTTTCAGGAATGATAGCGGAAAATATTTCGAAAAAAGAATGAGAAACAGTAAACGGGTCTTGTTCGGTAGTTCTGTTCGTCACGTCAGTTAAACTTAAGCTTCCTGTTTGCCGTCTAGCTTTCTATCTCTGGTTATTTGGCTGTACTGTCCTTCTCTATTGCTCTCTGGAGGCTGACGTGCCATCTTGCCTGACGTATCTATGACGCATAATAAATAGACGTAGCTAGAGGTGCAGACTGGGACGAGATCGTGCTCGGCCGGCATGCAAAGCATTGGCAAAACCGCAGGAATCTCGTTAGCGTATGCAAATCCAAGGTGGCGGTACTAACTACCCCATCGTGCTGCGGGCAATCCCTACCTAATGTACACTGTATGCCCTGCAGCTTAGAAATCGTGTAGTCGTGAAAAATACTAATGACAGAGTAACGTGGACGCCTTACATGATCATCGTCCGAAAATCGAATCGTCCGACCCTACCGGCTGACCATCGATAAATCTCATGTTGGCTGTTAGGGGATCGATTCGGAATAAGGACAATTCAAGGTACTGGAAATAGCAAAATTGTATTGACCTCCATTTTCCAGCGAAACAACTTCTCTCTGATCTAGTTTAACAAAATCTTTTAAAATTAGGAAATATATCTCGAAACTGTCTTCGAACTAGTTTGCTACGACGTAATGCAATAAATTTACTTGTTCAATGATTGTATTTATTACGCATTCACGATTACATCGCTTCACTTTATTGCTTCTGACTGGGTTATTTTCGATTATGTACATTTACGAAGACGTAACGAAGGAAAAGTAAAGCTGAGATCATCAAAATTTTACTTCAATCAATGTACAGTGGCTCATAAAACTGTTCAAACACTCTTTAAATATAAACGAAACAACAATGAGATAACCGACAATAAATCACCAACAATAAATTACTTTATTGACAGTTTCCCACTTCTTCAGGTACACTCCTTCCATCACTTCTGTAACTAATTGAAGATCGCTACATTCCTCCATCTTAAATTACCCTTAACCAATCACGACCAAACCGAGGTGACAATGGTCAAAACACCACAAGACATATACAGAATTCCATCATATACCAAAGCGCGAACAACTAAAGAAGTGTAACATCACAGAAATCGCGAAAATATCAGACATCGCAAACATTGTAACTTATTGTAATTGATGTCGTAACACAATGAATTTACTGAAAGGTTGTAGCATATTCGAACGACGAATTAAATCGTTGATTAAAACGTTGATTCGATTAAAAAATTGATGGTGTCACACTGAATTTTCTGAAAGGTTGCAGCACATTTCACCGACGAATTAAATCGTCGTATCTCGTTAAACTGTAAAAGAATGTAATAAAATTTCGTCTTTTATAAAACCATGCCCACAATATTCCTAATATTTGCACATTTAAACCTGGCCGTATTTTTTAGTGACAATTTTGTTGACAACAATCAGTAAGATGTTTGAATCACTCGAATACGAACATCTTGTAACTTTATTATTTCTTTTCAGTTACACCCGTCGACTTTAAATGGAAAGCACTAATTCCAATTATTCTGCTATCGGGAGAAGAGTAAAGCTCTTCCATCGAACAAGTTATCAAATATTTGTAAGCGACGAAGTACTTCTTCATGCAGAAGGATTACTCGATCGATTTATGACAACGTAGCCGTAACGGAAATTCATCCCGGCCCCGAAACTTCGTTCGCAGTCAACGGTACTTTAAGATCGCGAAGAATACTCTCGAAACGGTTTCCAGCGAATAGAAAAATGAGCCAACTCGGTATCGTCTCGCTCGGAAGAGCTTGAAGGCGGTCGAAAGAGCCGGAGGGGCAGGGCGAAATAGCGCGCAATCATCGTCCCGTTTAAACCTAATGAAAAATCGCTTACTGCGGCTAACGCCCGAGCTACGGCGAGTTATTGCAGCCCGATGCAATTGCGGGTAAAGCGTTCAAAGGTTGAATCCATTACCGTTGTTTGCTGGTGTTCTTGTTTCTATCGCCGCGACCCGGCCAACTAAGTGCCTTCTTTCCTTCGGGTCTTCAATTACTCTTGGCACCCGGGAGTTGGGGCTGGCTGTGGCGAAAGGGTGGAAACACAGTTTCACCTTCTGATAACGGCCACGGGTGAACGAAATGTGTACAGTGTTCGAAGAAACAGTTCCGGCCCGATTGTATTCGACTTTACCCAGTTGCAGACGGTCGAACCAGACCGATCGGTAAACGATTTCAAAAGAAAATTTCAAGTTACCTCTACTATTGAGCTTGTGGCACCGCGGGGTTAACGTTAATCCTATGCGCTCGAAACAGTTTCATTCCAAACTCGAGATAATATTTTCACCTATCATAGTTCCATTCCACATATAGTTCCGTACATATGAAATTAATTATTATTACTCGTCCTTAGTTACAATTTTTAGCGATTTTTTTACTGTAAACGTAACGATGCAAAAGGTGTTTAAGTAATAGTATGGCAATTTTTATTGGCACCTTAGAGCCACCTTTTGAATGCTAAGGATTAAACCTACATGATATATGTTGTCTTATAACGATGGAATGATTGAATTTATTTATTTATGCGATTCGTATCGTAATATGTGATCTATTAACCATTAGAATTCGGATCGTGACTGTAAGGCACAATTAAATATTGCAATACTATCATTTAAAGTAATTTTTATACCACTATGTTTGTATCTAAGAAATTAGTAAAAATTTCACTGTTATAAGGATATGAAGCAGCAAAAACATTTATGTACATAAAAGGAAGCAAGTCATGTATAATGAAAATACTCGACTAGCTCAGTCATTTTTTGAGTTAAAATAGATTCGAGTACAAAGGGTTAAATCTCTAAACTAGTAAAAACTACTAAACTCAATCAATTCCTATGAAAGCATCTCTATCATTACAATGTTCGTGAAATAAAAAATTTCGAATTTGACCATAAATAGAGAATAACCTTCTGTACTGTGAAGCATGCATACAACTTTGACAATTAAACATTTTACGTGAAGCAGTACTTTTTTTAAATTATATCTTATTTTTAAAATATAAGAAATATTTGGATTTTGTTTTGATTTATTTTTATATATTTTGTTTACTTCAAATATTTTTACTGAAACCGATGATTCATATTCAGTACATTTATAAGTACAAATTATTTCTTCATGACGGGATACATTGTATGTTTATGTTGCTTATTAACAGTAGTAACGTGCTGTGTATATTAGAATGGTTATACACACATTAGTCGTAGTAATGCGATTTTTCAGAGTATTAAACCAAAAGAAGAAAACACATTCAAAATGCGAAATACTTTTTACCATGATTACGTAAAACATGCTTTTCATATCGTTTAATAACCTCTAAGAACTCTTAAATTTTACAGAAACAAGTTAATTGAAAATCCACATTACTTATTTAACTAGTCAGATTATTAAAATAAAACGTTTGACTTTATTATTTTAGAACAGGAGATAGAATTGGCTAATGTGGCTGACTTATGACAAACCGGTTCTACTTCTTGTAAATATACCACGGCATTTTATTATTATATTTATTATTTATCAGTACTTATTTTTCACTAAAATGAAACTATGAATGAAGACATGTTATTCTTTGTTTTCTATTCGTATTTGATGTCTCTCATTCAAGAAAACAATTTCGAAAATGTTATTCTTTCGTGAATTCTAATATTTTTAATATTTTAAATATAAGTTTAACGTACAATTTAAATATTTCATATCATTCATACTAAAATAAAAATATTTTATTTTATTCCTTAGATTATTAAAATAAAAGTATTTTAATTATAGATATTTTACTGTTCATTTAAAATTGCACTTTGTTTGAATTGTGAAATAATGATTACTTAAAATATTAGGTTATCCGGAAAGTGCCCGTTTACTTACCGGGAATCGATAATTTATCGATTCATTTTGGTATATATTTATTAAAAATAAAAATTAATCGGCTCGAACTTTCCGGACAACCCAATAGTATTTGAAACATTTTTCTCAATAATGTGTCCAACCGCGATGCCAGAGAAGTGGGGCAAACGGTTCCGGAAGAAAATTTCAAGTTTCAACTATCATCAAAGTTGCCGCCCTGTGTGGCTAATGGCCGAGAAAGCACCGACTCGGGGAAACGTATAGAATCGATTCAGAGTGCTTCGCCAGCACACGCCGTCCTTGCTGTCCGGGGAGGTTGCAGGGATTAATGAGATGGGTGGAAGAGAGAATAATTAACTACCCCCGTAACGAAGGGTTTGATTGACTTTCGTACCCTTCCGTCGAACCGAGTATGCCGCTTTGCTCGACCGGTGTAAGTAGTTGCGATGAAACAGAAACGCTGTTGCAATTTGATGGAATATAAACGGAGCGTCCCGCGCCAAGGAAGTTCGAAAGAGAATTAATGATAGCTTGAATGCAGTGTGCAACCGCGTCGATTCCTGCCTTCGGTAGAATCGAACTTTCAAACGTGTCTTTCGATTCCCAGCAGAACTTTTCCGTGTGACATGTTTACAATGTTGCTGTGAGGCTTCTCTGATACCCATACTCGGGTCAATATTCAAGACTACATTTTCTATAAATTAACTGTGACACCATGCTGTGAGTAAATAAAGAGTATCCCAAAATTCACTCAAGCAGTAATTTTAATAGAAAATACGGGTTTTCAATTAAAACTTCTGAATTTATATTGATTCATAAAGTGTACAGTATAGAGTTATATATAGAACAGCATATCGTGTAAATTGCCTTTACGGCTTTGCTGGCACATGCGCATTCTTTTGTCGAAATTTTCCATGACCGTATTGCCTAAATGTGGCTGAATTTAGTTGATATAGCACTCAATTTCCTTGGAGACATGGGTGGTGGGTGGGATTGTTGGCGTAAACCTTAGAATTCGAAAAACTCTAAAGGAAAAAGTCCAACGGTGTTCAATCGCATGATCACGGAGGCCAATTCTGAGCATCGAAACGAGAAATTACGCGACCAGGAAATGTCTCGTGCAGTAATTGAATTGTTCCTCTGGCTGTATGGCATGTGGCACCGTCTTGTTGAAACCACATGTCGTCCATATCCCAATTTTGCAATTTAGGGACCGAAAACTGGATAATAGATGCCTCTAGCCCAAAATCTGCATCAAATAGTACCACGTTATGGATGCATGTGTGTCTCAGTCGTACATTTTCTGAACCCCAAATACGACAATTTTGACGATTAACGAAGCCATCAAGATGAAAACAAGCCTCGTCGCTGAAAATGATTTTGTTAGAACTGCAGCTGCCAAACCTTCTGTTTTGTAACCTGGCGCTCTTGAGGATCGTAGAGGTCGTTGATGAACACGAAATAACGGACGCCGTATTTGAGCCCATGGTGGATTAAGAAAGAAATTGATTTATTTTAAGTGGACTGTATACTCGGTTACTGTTTATTTAACCCCTTCCCGTATCATTTAGCTCGACGAAACTCAGGCCCAAGTAGTAGGCGTCAACGCGCGCAAACAGACAAGACTGATGCTCAAGAACAGTAGCAATACGAGCCGAAATGTAAATACCTGTGATATAGTCAGTTTTACGCGTTACTGCTATTGAGGAAGTAAACTGTAATCCTTTTACATTTATAGATATTATAAATTTATTATAAATTGTAATAGATAATAGTTTAAAAAATATCCGACTATCTGTTCACGAGCCTGGCTCGTGATATTCATGTTTGGTTCGATTATCTGTTCACGAGTCTGACTTGTTATATTCATGTTTGGACCAAAATCTTTATCACGAGTCTGACTCGTTAAAATACGGGAAGGGGATAAGGGACGGCCCCTTACTATAATAGTACAACTAGTGAGAATTCCTATCGACGCTCTCCTTGGTGGAGTTTGAACTAACTTAGCAGTCGACCCGTCCTCGGTGGACGCGCTGTGTCCTCGGTGAACTCCAGAAGAATTCTGTTGCGACGGCAACACCGAAGGTTATCCGTGCCTAACCCTGCGTTCAGAAATTGTAAGTCATAAAATAAAAGTCAGGTAGAAGGTGCGAAATACGAACCGCGCTGCACGTTGACAGTTTACCCCGATGAATGGACACCACGAAGAAAACCAGACAACCCTACAATAAATCACGATAATCCCTCATTAACCATTTTCCACTCCTTTAGATATACTCCTTCAAGCAGGCTCCTTCCATCATTTCCACCACCAATTAAAAAACGCTACATTCCGTCACCAAAACCTACCCTCAACCAATCACGACAAAACCGAGATGACGACTGATAGAACGCAACAAGAATCATCAGATCTTAGAGAGAACTCACAGAAAACGCGATCTGGATCTCAGAGAAAACACGAACAAGACTAACAAGAAATCGCAAATAGACGAATACAGATATCACGAACAGAACAGAATTCGAACATAGAAATCGCGAACGTTACGAACTGAAAATAAAGAAAACCCGCAACCAATACAATCGTGTAATTATTACGCGACCCCATGTGCTCAGTGACAATCCTAGTACACTCAGAAGAAGGTATCACAGAAGTGACACCTTCGCATACACAACAAATTCTGATCTTTATAAATGTTGATACAAGAGACATCTCCACGGTGGAGTCATGCCCCCCACCTTCACAGTGCGCCCTTAGAGAATTTTTTCCTGAGAGTGGAGCGATAACGTGGACAACCAGGACCCTTTCGCAGGTACGTCCCTAAGCTCGCTTGCGGGTCGCGAGCGGGCGACGACCAGCTCCTGGTTTATGGTGGGGACCGAAGTGATGAAAACGCGTTCTTCTTTCGTGTAACACCTCATCTTTAACATTAGGTAAATCGGAAAGTTCCGTCCGTTTTTTTACAAAAAGTAAAGCTTTATTCATGAAAGAAAATGAAAAAGTACGTTAATCAAAGTATTGTCCATCGTTAGCGATGACTTTTTCCCATCTTTCGGGCAGCAAGCGAATTCCGCGTCGAAAGAATGATTCATCTTTGGAGGTTATCCAGGCGGAGATCCATTTTTCGAGATCTTCGTACGAATTAAATCGTTCTTCAGCAAGTGCGTGTGCCATTGACCGAAACAAGTGGTAGTCAGATGGGGCACAGTCTGGTGAATAAGCCGCATGTGGTAGCACTTCCCAGCGAAGTGCTTCTATCGTTTCCTTGACAATTTTTGAGACGCGAGGCCGAGCATTGTCATGCAGCAAAATCACCTTACGCTGTCTCGTTTCATATTGTGGTCGTTTTTCGTGCAATGCTCGACTCAAACGGATAATTTGTTATCGGTAGAGATCTCCTGTGACTGTTTGACCAGTTTTTAGCAGTTCATAGTATACCACACCTTCCTGATCCCACCAAATGATAGAGTAAAGCCTTTTTTCCGGGGATATTCCGCTTTGGCGTCGATGTTGAGGGTTGGCCAGGATCACAAATGGTTTTTCGACGTTTAGGATTGTCAAAATAAATCCATTTTTCATCCCCAGTGATGAGACGATGGAGAAATCCTTTTCTTTGTTGCCTAGCAAGCAAAATTTCGCAGATGGTTTTCCGCCTTTCAATGTCTCTTGGCTTAAGTTCATATGGAACCCACTTTCCTTCCTTGTAGACCTTCCCTAAGGCTTTTAAACGGTCGGAAATAACAGATTGAGCACAATTTAACGCTTCTGCAATTTGTTTTTGCGTTTGACATGGATCTTCATCCACCAATGTCTGCAATTCTTCGTCTTCGAATACTCGTGGCCGTCCAGAACGCTCTTTGTCCTCCAAAAAAAAATCACCATTTTTAAAACGTCGAAACCACTCTCTACATGTTTTATCGGAAACAGCATTATCGCCATAAACGTCTACAATCATTCGATGAGCTTCAGCTGCCGTTTTCTTCCAATTGAAACAAAAGACTAACACTTCGCGCAAATGACGCTTATTCGGCTGAAATTCCGACATCTTCAATGTAGAAAAAAACGAAGTTATTGATGCAAGCGTAAATTGTTGTGTACTGAGTTTTATTAACAGATGTTCAAACTAAAAAGTTAGCCTTACTTTAGAGGTTATAGTTACCCACAGTTCGTGCTACGGCTACTCGACGCTAGATGGACAGAACTTTCCGATTGACCTAATAATTCTGAACTGCCAACTGCCACGCAGTCTTTTTCTCCGTTGGCAACATTTTACCACGTAAATGGCGCAAAATGCAAATCTTGTGTGAATTTTGAGATGCCCTTTATGATATAATTTGGTGCCGTACAAGCGACGATGCTTTTAACCATTGAACTCGAGATTTTGATTCTCGGTGTTTATTCCAATGGGTCGGGCAATTTTCGTATCGCAGATTCCCCGAGCGAAGAGTTTATAAGATGTCGTTTCCTTATTCGAATAGTTGACACCGCAGCGAGTTACAGCCTATGACCTGGTAAGATGGTAAGAACTATAATAGTAGATACAATTTGCAATCAATAATTTTACATTAAACCTACCAAGCATTAAAAGCGAACAAGTTATTTTACCACGTGAAAATGTTAAAGCAGTGTATATCTACATTTACTTCCTCATTGCTAGCCTCGACATGGTCTCTGAATAACTTCAATTCCACTATATGGACCTTTTGTGGTATTAACGACTTAAGTGCTTTCCGCATTTGCTGGTCAGCGTGTACTTAGAAACTAGCAGATTTACACCGCAAGAGAAACAATCGACGTTGAACGACGTAAAAGGAAGAAATGCCCGAAATTTGTTGCTAATCGACGAACGGAATTTTGAACAGCGGATAAAATGGTAACACAACCTCGGTCCGGTAAACTCGAATAAACATTCAACGCTTAAGTAATTCGAGAATTGCGAGAAACCGGTCGGGTCGCTCAAAGTACGATTTGAAGCACCTCGTTTGTAGATATCTCTTTGGCCCTGTGTTCGCGGAAAAGCATGCGAACCAAATGGTCTTTATTATATTTCGAGTGGGAAGCTCGTGTATCGCGTGGTTTTCGATCGAGCGATGCTACGCAACACCGCTGCTCTCGAGCAGAGGCGGACAGAGCGTCGAGCAAACGAGGCCATTTTCCAGCAAAAATAGTACGCCGCCCGGGGCGAAACGACTTCGTGATGGAAAATACATTACGAGGGAGCGAACCGTGCACCATGCTCTCGTACACGCAGCGAGAGTTTCGGCTCGAGAACCAAAAATTGAGAACCGAGAACAGGGAACAGAGAATCAGGAACAGAGAACAGAGAACGGAGGACAGGGATCAGAGAACAGAGAACAGAGAACAGAGAACATGTACACTCTCGAAACCTGGAACCCGTAGATTCTAGATCGAGTCTCTCGTGCGCAAAATCGTTCGTTGGATACTTCGGCATAGTAACCGTGAACCGGACACGCGGCCAATCTGGCTCGGTAACAGTATTTTAATTGAAATCTTCGTGACCATAACTCGAAACCATCGATCGGGCACGCTGTGTTGTCCGGTTAATGAAAAAAGCATCGGAGTCGGTTATCCGGACGAAATATGACACACGAGCAACAGATAGGAGGATTCTCGGATACGGTGCCGGGGAAACGGATGAACTCCAGGTCAGTCTGTCAGCGGGGCCAAATTTTACTATTACGTGGAGAAATGACGGACGTACATGGAAGATTAAAACGCTGGACAAGCGTACAGTATTTAAATATTGTACAGTTCACAGTATTTGATTCACCAACTACGGTGCCTGCAAAATAACAGTTACAGGGTATATTAGGAGTACCCATAAGTAATAAATTATTTTGGAATATAAAATAAACTTTGTAGTAGGTAGTAGTACGTACAATCTATTATGTAATCTTCATCATTGTCAAGGACAGTTTTCCATCTTTCCTGCAAATTTTCAATCCCTTTCTTATAGAAATTCAGGGTCCGTGAAGCAAA
This sequence comes from Agapostemon virescens, assembly GCA_028453745.1. Taxonomy (NCBI): domain Eukaryota; kingdom Metazoa; phylum Arthropoda; class Insecta; order Hymenoptera; family Halictidae; genus Agapostemon; species Agapostemon virescens. The sequence continues at coordinate 17,867,637 of CM052090.1, read as the reverse complement.
ATGTGACTCCAGGTGCCTCCGCTTCCGGGCTTGTCCGAAAGGACATAATCACCAACAGCGAACCTCCTAAACCAACGTTGACACTTGTTGACTTCCAATAATACACATACATGGTGAGTCACCAAAGTTTGCACCTCAAATATCTTTGTTGTTTCTAAAGATACGTAAAATATGGTAAGGATACAATTGAATGGTGCAATGGGGCTGACACAATGCTATAAAAAAAATTTCGTTTTTATGTAATTTTTTTTTAGAGATATCAAGGTCACCTTGACTTTTTTAAATGGAACCACTAGTTTTTAAACACCTACAATGATAGTCCCTTTCATTAGGAATTCAGTGACTATATTATTCCCAGGACATTCAAGATCAAGGACAGGAAAAACGTATAAAACTAAAATATGGAAGCAGAATACCTGTATTTTAACAATGTTCGAAATGATGGCCGTCTACGTCGATACATTGATGTAAACGAGCTCTGAAGGAACCTTGAACTCTGATAAGTACATCGGAGGTGGTATTTGTTTGTTTGAATGATTTTGAAGCAATTCCCATTGACAAAAGTTAATTCTATTTTGAAAATCATTCCCGTGCAATTCTTGATGGAGCAATATGTGGAACGGATGAAATTTATGTCAGGCCAGAATTCGTATTACGCTACTTTGACTTATGCCTGCTTCCCGGGAAATTTTTCTCGTACTCACGTGAAAATAAAAATCATTAAAATATTAATTTCATTGTCTTCATTGTCTTCATTGGTCGTAGGATTCTTCCGTTTGTACTGTCTTGCGTGTACACTTCCAGTACTTCGAAACAACCTATACGTGTTAATGAAAGTCTGTCTAGAAGGAGTATTTCGCTCGGGGTATGTTTGTTCATAAAGTAATCAAGCCTGCACTGCATTTTATCTACATTCACAGTAAATCGTGATCATATCACACTTTTCAGTCATTGAATAAGACAGCGGAATCGCGTTTGGAAACATACTGATAGTAAATAAGAATGCTGAATAACAGTAACCTTGAAAGACCTTAGTATGTTTACTTTAACTACGACCACAGTATGTTTACTATTTACTACAAGTCTCAATCGTGATAAACGTATTCTGCTTTCATATTCTAAATCTTATACGTTTTTTCTGTCCTTCACCTTGAATGACCTTGGACTAATATAGTCACTGAATTTCTAATGAAAGGGACTATCATTGTAGGTGTTTAAAAAATGGTGGTTCTATTTAAAAAAGTCAAGGTGACCTTGATATCTCTAAAAAAATTACATAAAAACAAAATTTTTTTTATAGCATCGTGACAGCTCCATTGTACCATTCAACTTTGTCCTTACCATATTTTACGTATCTTCAGAAACAACAGATATTTGAGGTGCAAACGTTTGATGACTCACCCTGTATAATGTATACAATATATATATCGTTGCACGTTTTATATTTTTCATTCGGCGAACGAAGCGGCATCTCGTTTATTTAATAAATATGTATGCACAAGTTAATAACTATTTACAACAATAGTACAATTTGGATTAATCTGATCAATTTGCTCTCTAGTCCGCTTGACAGACAAACTTTGACTTTTCTCGATTATCTGCCAGTACAACGGTACCGTGACAACCCCGAACTTCTATTATTTTCTTAAGGGTTGTTCACCATAAAGTAATTCTTCGTTATGACGGCTCCATATGGACAACCGTCGTAACGATATATATAAATATTTAAATATCGCAACTTTTCTTTGTTGTCACTGTTGCATTAAATCCCGCTTGAAGATGAAAAATAATGGCATAATGGAATATAATCCTCGGAAGGTACGTACGCCGCCATCTTATTACAGGGTGGTAAAAAAATGTATACTTCTTAGAATATTTAGAACACAGGCTGCTTCACTGAAAACTGTGAAAGATTACACGTTTCCTCTTTAAAAGGCAGAAACCTTCTTTCCAAATAAATTTGTTGCTTATGGGTACCCCTAATGTATAATATCAATCCTCAAGGACCAAAACCGAAAGCGATATAACACAGGGTTGATATATCTATGACAGTTATGAATGCTTGCAATGGTTCGAAGGACCGAAATCAATATCATGACTTTTTTCAATCCCTGCCTCTAAATTAACAGTTTCAGAACTGAGTCGAACAGCCTGGCTATTTTTTCAGCTACGAGAAGCATTGGTTTGTTAAGCAAACTGAAAAACTTGCAATTTGCAAGAAGTATTTGAAAAAAGTACGTTTTAAGACTTTTTTGCATGAGGTCGTTATCAAAATTGAAAATACACGTTTTGTAGACGTACGTTAGTCACACATATGCTGAAAATTTAATCGATATCGATTTACGTACACACGAGTTGCAAGCGGTTAAAAGCTGGTTTTTATGACTTTCGGTCAGTTTCTGCTACAATCTATAGATTTTTACCTCTTTTGACGTGTTTCGCTTTTCGCGAAAACCAATTTCAATATGTGTATTTACTACTATTTATTCATCTATTTTCTTAAGGTCTTCGGATAACTGGGTGGTTTCAACTGCAAGACGCAAGACCGTTCTAACCACTATTTTATGCATAAATAATATATATCTACAGAAAATGTATTTTAAATTTTCAATATAGCCCCAAACTAGAAACTATAAAACGTTCCATTTTCCAAATGTGCCTCCGATTGCGTTGTCGGAGTATATTTTCACGTTGAGTATCAAAATCGTCTTTGCCATAAAATTAAATTGCTAACTGTTACATTAGAATTAGCAGAAAGACCAACGCATCTACAAGAAGTGCCATTAAAAATATATTTTAAGGAATTGATGAACACAGCAATGAATAGTCCTAAACATTATCAGCCATAAAATTGTTAAAACAGTCAGTCGTTTGATTGTTAAAAGGTGCTCGAATATTTGTACGACCAACTGTACCACCGATTTACCTTAGACACGACAAACAATTAAACAGTGCCGACGATCTCAATAACGCAGGATCTTTCAACGCAAAGTATTAATTCCTAACATACCGTTGTTATTATTCCACTGTCGCATACAAACTTTATTCTACCCGTAGCCCAGCATGACGGTTCGAAACGCTCGTCGCACGAAAGAAGACGCAAACAATGAAGTTAATGTACCGCAACAGCAAGTAGTTGCAAGGTAAAGGCAATATTCCTGGCAAAGCTTCTTGTGTTCGCAAAAAAATTGCCTCGTCAACGTAGCAGAAACGGCTTAACCATCCCCATGAGAGGCTCGCCTGTTAATGGTATGTACGATGTCGTCCAAAAAATAAGGGAAAAAGAAGCCGCAGCATACAGAGTAAAGAAAAGAAAACAGCGGTGGATCGAACGCGCTCGAATTGAAAGCAATCCGCGGGGATCTATAGCCAGTAAAGCCGAGCCGAGACTAAAACCACCGACGGTGAAAAGTACGTGATCAACGCCGTCGGGGCGCGAGAGATTCCATAATTAAAAGCGCTGGTGGGTCGAAGGGGTAGCGATTATCGGGCGGCAAACAGCGATTTTCGCGGGATAACGGCACGAACGGAAGGGCGAGGATGGCAGAACGGGGGGAATGGATCACGGGTAGGGGAGTTGCAGAACGATGAGGGCATTTTCGCGCGAAAATGGCACGTACCTTCCTCGGAGGAGAGCGACCTCGCGCGCCAGCCTCCGTGATGGAAAACGCGTTACGATGGAGTAGCACGCAAACTTGGAATGGATCGTATGGGGAAGAGTTCCACTGCATTAACCACCGGCAACCTATCACCGCGGAACCATTCGCTCGACAAACAGGCCCTCCTCTCGCCGTCCCCTTTCCACCCCCTCCCCGCCTTTTCGTCGTGCACCATCATCCAACGAGTCTGTCTTCCGAACACACCGAGACCAAGTTTCCATCATCGACCAAGGAGCCTCGAGAGCCCAAGACGCCGGAAAAAAGAGAACACACCTGCCGGGAAACGAGGGGAAACTTGGCCCGACGAGTTTTCCAATTCTTTTTCCTTCAGGCCAATTCAATTAGCCGGCGCTCGGCTAATTCGTCGCGAGCATTTCACGCGTTTGACCTTACCCCGTGACGATCGAAAGAGTGCTACCGCCTTTGGTTGTTTGCCCGTGGAAGTCTTCGAGAATGTGTGGTATGAATTATTTTCTACAAGTTAGTAACGTTTCGTTCTACCAGGCCTGTAAACATGAAACCATACGTGATGCTAGCTGTCAATGTAGTTACCTTCAAACCGCGTCATTGACTCCATTTTCTTGTTTTGATGTCTCATAAAGATTTTCTACTCACAATTATACAAGTTTCAAACAACGGCGTAATTTTAAATGGCGTTGAGCATGTTGAAGTTTCTGCCTGGAAACTACGATTCGCGGACGGCATTGATTTTCTGTTGCCATATGAAGGAATCTGTTGCAGAATCGCATCGAATGCTTGCCGAAGTTTACGGCGAAATCACAGGGTTTGGAGCGGTTTAAACAATTCAAAAGTGACGAGTTTGACGTGAGAAACAAAGAACGTGGAAGACCACCGAAAAAGTTTCAGGACAGCGAGTTGCAAGCATTGTTGGATCATGCTCAAGCGCAACAACTCGCGGATCAATTACATATGACACGAGAAGCCGTCTCTATACGTTTGTAAGCCATGAAAAAGATCCAGAAGACGACCGGAATATCAAAGAAGGCAACACAAAGTGATTTTGCTTCATGATAAAGGAACGATTGAGGCGTTTAGTTAGGAAATACTTTCGCATGCGACTTACTCACAAAACCTGACTCATCCGATTATTCCTGATTTGCATCGATGGGACATGCATTTACTGAGCAGCGCTTCACATCTTACGAAAATGTTCGAAAATGGCTCGATGACTGGTTTGCTTCGAAAGAGGAACAGTTTTTTTTGGCGTAGCATCCACAAATCATCAGAGAGGTAGGAAAAATGTATAGTTACCGATGGGCAATATTTCGAATAATACATTTTGTATAATTTTCATACAATCAATGTGTATTTTCTATATTAAAATTCCGGTTTCATACTTACATACCTGGTATAGTTAATTTGTTAACATTATCGAGTTTTAACCATTGCCAGTAATTGGTACATCACATAGGTATTCACTGCACAAGAAAGTCCACTTAAGAATTTTGTCATATACACTTGTTTTCCACATACTGATTCGGTGTACAGAAGTGGCTTCACAAGTCAATTATTTTCTGTAATTTTTGGTTTTGAACTACAACATTTTAACATTCTCTTGAACGTATATGTATTCAAATATCGGGTTGAAACGAATATTTGTGGCATTTCCAAATTAAAATTCAAACATCAAATTAAGATAATTTTTATATACTTATTTAATAACATACTTTCTATTCTGTCGTATTATTTTTTTAATATATTTAGGTAACTCGTCATGTTTTTTTAATAAGGCTGTGAATAAACATTTTAATTTGATCATTGAATTTTAATTTAAAAATGTTACGAACTTTCGTTCCAACACAATAGACAATGCGACTGTAATTTTATAATTCTGCAAGCAGTTGAAACTTAACCGGAGATTATACGTATTCTATATCAGTTTGTTCGAATTTTTCCATGAATGCAAACATTTGCATAAGCTCTTACTGTCTATCGGTGAAAGTCTGTGGACTGTATGCATGTATGACGAACATGGGACGGTAAATTGGAAACAGTAAAAGGATTAAATGAATATGAGAATATCAGTATATTGATCCTAACTTGTTAAAGTGATTAAGGAAAAAATAACATTTCTACCTACATTCTGTTTGTTACAGCTTATACAGCTGACTACATGTTGGTCAAAGATCTGCGGTATAGTAATTAATATTTAATTCGGTGCACGTGGCGCGTGGAACATTTTAGTGCCATTTCTATCCAACTCAAAATAGATTTTCCGAAACAAAAGTAAACTACGATTATATTATATATGAGTGTAAACTTCTATTTTCGTTGCGGAAACATGTAAATTAATTTCATACCATCAATTTCCGTGTAAGTCGACCGAAATGGAGGCAATATTGATTTTCAATTCAAATTAATTTACCAAAATTTAATGTAACGATTGCATGAACACTGGTGTTGAGGCGTCCGTCCCGCAGTTCGGGGAGTCGGTCGCTCAAGTACAGTGCTTTGTAAGAGCACGTACTAGCTCCAGCGCAAATTGATGGGAAGGAGCTTTATGTTGTTGAAATGAGACCCGACCAACTTGTACTTTTGGGTGGAAGTTTATTTCTGCGTATTTATATATGTACAAGCGTCAGCGTGAGCCGACCGATCGGATCTGATGTGTGTCGATACAGGAGCTGTTTATATACTAATTTGGTGACCAAGTGTCGCCCAATGATGTTTCGCTATTTTCGCCCTTTGTTTGGCGCGTCGAGGGTAGTGGGAGCGCGGGTTTTCCCGGCCGGCGGTGACGTAGGCCCGGCCGGGGTCGGCAGGTAAAAATTGTCGGTGTACTTGCACCGTTTGAAGCTACGTTAAAATATGCTATGTTAAAATCTGCTACGCGAGCTTCAACAACTGGATTCACTTAATATTGGATTACCTCTGTTTTCCACCGTGTTATTTTTGTATACGGTATTGTATTCCAGTTCTGGAAAATGATTGTGAAGTAAATGTATTAGCTTAACCGGAGACCTATTAGTAACATTTTTAATAATTGCGCTATGATAAAATGAAATTTATTAAATTATTAAATAACATTATTGGAGAAGATCTGATAGTTCACATTAGAAACAACCGTTACTGTTGAAAGATCCATTAAAAAATCTTCAGACGTAAACCATGGTCTTTAAAAAGTTACGAGATAACCATGGGACGGTAAGGTGTTAACCCTTAGCACTCCAAGCAACTTTAACTCTTTGCGGTCGTATTAAGTTTATACTTAAGTGTCATGCCTGTTGGAGTTAGTTTTCATTGAACGAACAGTAATATATAATATGCAAGATTATAAATATATAAGCAATATTTTGAATAAAATATTTTGTATTATTCTCATACAATAAATGTGTATTTTCTATATAAAAATGCCACTTTCATATTTACATACCGGGTATACCTGAATTCTGTTAACTCGGCAACAATTAATAAATAAGTGCAGTGATTCCTAGTTCACAATTATCAAAGACAACCGAAAGTTGACTCGTCGATTACGTGTTAATAGACATTCGTGATACATGATCAGATTACATTTCACCCAAGCTTGTTGACTACCTCGTTGTGAGTCTCTCGGGACTTAGACCGAGCATCGTTGTTAATAGTCCGTTATACACCGTCATACCGGTTAAACTGTTCGTAATCTTACTGTAAGCGGGTCCGTCGGTGTAGAAGATGTTATGCCTAACGTAATTGAAACCGTCGTCCATGGCTAGATGTCATTAAATGCCGCGACGAAGTGTCTTAAACGTTTCATACCGTGGTAGGTTCGTTAACCGCAACCGCGAGTTACTAACCCCAGTTAGAATGAGACAGGGGTAGTCTTCCTTAAAATCGTTTAAACGGTATAATGGATATTACACGAGGCAGAACGGGTAGGTCGGGTCTTTGCCAACGAGAAAAAGGAACGATTATTATGTAGCCGGGGAACTGAATTAGACGAGCAATCTCGAATGTCGTTGTAACGACGCGCGGCTACGACGACGATTTAACGAGGCGATCCTATTCAATGTCAGTTACGAAAGGAACGAGCACACTATCCGAAATTTCTGTAAAGTCATTCTTGTACTGTGGATCTTTATGCGAAAGCAAAATAACTTCAAGTCAACTGCGAAAAACCAGAGCTGCATAGACATTTGTTTTTTCTCGTAATAATTCTATTTGGTTGTGGGCAATAGAATTGTTTTCTTAAAATGCCTGTCAATTTGAAATTGTACAGATGACGGATATGGTACATTTGTTGGTGTCTTTTTTAGAATATTATAAATCTTTAACAATATCAACAATAACAATACCAATTATTTAAATTATAAAGTTGCCTTTACGAGAATAGATTTAGTAGACTGTTTTATTGAATCATATATTGGGATAAAAATCGCACAATATTCGAAGAAATCAAATTTTGTCATGTTTATAAGATAATACACATTAGCCAGTTTTAATACTCGGTAGGTTTAGTGTTAATTAACCCTTAGCACTCCAATGGCACCTCTGAAGCGACACGAAAAATTGTCGTATTATTATTCAAAACATTTTTTACATCACTGTGTTTGCACATAGGAAACCGGTAAAAATTAAAATATTTCGCGTACTGGTAATAGCAATAATCGTTATACGTTATATGATACTATTCTACATTAAAAAGTGTTTCAATTTTGGAATTAAAATTGCTTGGAGTGCAAAGGGTTAACATTAAAGCTACCAAGCCCAAAATTGGCTAGTATGCCTAATAAAACTAATACAATTAAAATTTTTCGAGGAAACTGTATAATTCCTGTATAATATAATATAATAACTGTATAATATCCTTCTGTATAATTACTTCAATATTTTAATAATTACAAAATAAAGAACCTGGAACGGTAATTTATCCATGCACAATGGATTCAGTGTTAAAGAATAAAGATATTGCCCTTAAGCGTGTGATCACACAGCGAGCGAGGCGAAGATACCTCCTGATAAGCACACTGTGATTGACCTTTCAACTCTTACTCCAGCATCATAGGCGTCAGTTAGCGTTCCAATCTACATAAAATTTCTAGCTGGTCTTTTTGAGTGGGGGCGTATATTCCCGCCAATATTGGAGGAAGCATTTTTCCGCGTATCCTACTGAAATTGCGTTCAGGCTATGACGGTCGAAGGAAACGGGGTTCAGGGCATAAACGCCTAGACAAACGAAGACTTACCGCCCAGCCGCAATTCTGCAATTCCTTGGGCCATCTCGTACTCGTTCCTCACGAAACACTGGTACATCCCGCGATCTTCCCGTGCAACCGACATCACGGAAATACACTCCGTGGCAACCGCCCTCACGCGAGAGCTCGTCCTCAATGGCTGACCGTCCTTCAGCCAGTAGAGTGCCGCCTGCGGAAATCCACTTGCGCTGCACGTCTGAAAAGCAGTTTAGAGAAAAGGGACTGATGAGAAGGGACCAAGTTTCCGGTGTGCCCGCCTACCCCCCTAACAGAATACCCACGAAACTCACGTCCCCTTCAAAAATAAGATTGCCCTGCGTCGAATGGCGCTACCGCGTCGAGCTTCTTTCAAGATAGGCGAACGCGGGTCTAGAGGTCGCCGACGACTTCCCGCGTTTTCGTAAAAATCGAATTACCCCGGAGCCAAATGCCGCGGGAATGAACAAGAAATTCGCAGACGAATTGACCCGCTACCCTCCCTGAATCGTACATTCGTCGCTCCGCCTTTCTATTGTGATTACCTGCGTCTTTCAACAGGTTTGAATACAATTCTAGACAAAATTGTAAGACACTTCTCATATCAAAAGATCTAGTACATTTGACACGTTCTATACCATGTCATTCTTATCTCACTGTCAAAATTAGTAGAATTGAGAATAAGTTTTCGTATCACCAGAGAGAATATGGCAAATATACTTTCGATTTTGAAAATGCAAAACGCTTGACTCAATATTTATTATTTTAAATCATAAATTCTTAGTTTATAGTTTACTTAATATGGCATATGGATTTTATCAAATTCTTAAGCTCGGCTTAGTCAGTGATGAATAATAAACATAAAGAATGTACCATTGTTGCGACAGCAATACTGATGGCTGTACGTGCTTCGCCCTGTTCTCGGTAAATTAGCAAGCCTAACTGAAAGGGGTACAATAAACTACTTAAGTATGCGGACAATTTTTACCCCGACGGACGGACACCACGTGCAACGCATCGAACGAAAGGAAAAATAGGTAACTCTACAATAAATCACGATAGTCCTTCATTGACAGGTTCCCACTCCTTTAGACATACTCTTTTCATCACTCCTACAACCAATTAAAAATTAAACATCTCTCCATGTCAAACTACCCTTAACTAATCACGACAAAACCGAGTCAGACAGAAGTATAAGAACAAGATATCGCGAACATTCAAGAAACACAAGATGTCCGATAACATGAACGTTTAAGATAAGAAACACAAAATATCCGATAGCGCTAACATTTAAGACAAGGAACACAAAATATTCGATTGTGCGAACACTTAACACGTTGGTGACCGGTGACGAGTTAACTCATCCTTTCATGCCCAAACGTTGTTGATCGATGACGGGTTAACTCGTTATTGCACTTGCATTATCTATTTCAATTTATGAAACCCAGAGCGAAATAGAATATTGCCAAAGCTTTACGCAATATTTCGAAAGTTATATAAAAAATATATCCAAAGTTTAATTTCATTTCATTCAGTATAAATAAAATTTATTGGAGTTCATTTAGAATGTTTTACTTTACTTCCATATTCAATTATAAAATAATAACCGGTGACATGGCATAGTTTCTGTCTAAAATTGCCGGTCAACAAAGTGTTAAGACAAGAAACACAAAATATCCGATTGCGCGAACATCTAAGACATTGAATCACTCGAAATCGCAAACATTGTAAGACAGTGTAATAAAATATACATAGGATCATTGTGTGTAGTTATTACACAACCTATGTCTTCAGTATCATTCCGTGCATACTGAGGAGAAGATACAACCGTGATACCTTTGTATACAACCATCGTCAGAATAAACACGCGATCGTGATAGAAGTATCATCAACATATAAGAAAAATATAAAAAGGAGCAGAGAAAATATGCCTGCCAGACACTGTCGTCGTTTACAGCTAGTAAAATGCGCAGGATATACTACTTATTCAGTATCCGTGAAAATTGTAACGAACTGAAGGAACGAACGGATGTTAAGATCCAATAATCGATAAACGTAATGAAGGCTTGTTAAAATTTGCTATTTATAGAAGTATTGACTGTCATTATTTGTCTCGCGGAGCAAAGATAGTCGCAGCGACAGAATACAAAACGCAGGTTGTCCAGAATTGTCTAGACATCTCGTCTGAGTCTGCGCTACGATCAAGCGAGACACTGTCGTTTTTTGAGATATTTATTGGCATGCTTCGCTCAATAAATCGTTAAGGACATGGGTACGGGTAGATGTTAAATATTTTGTATTGAAACAAGAAACAAACTAGCCGTACTCCACTCAATGGCAATCGACGCATCGCAGACCGACACGCGATGGAAAAACGACACCAGTTTTGAGGATAATGTCCTCAGACAAGGTTCCTCGTGAGACGTCCTCTGAAGCCTATGCGGGAAAACTATTCTTTTTATTACGTCTCGAACTTTTGATTCATCCTTCTTTTATCCCTTCCAAAGGAATAATCTTTTTTCAAACATTAGTAGGGGCAGAAAATTGAGACCATTAGACCTCGCGGAACACATTGTACGTTCAGAAACCTTTAAATCTAAATCTATTTAAAAATTATAAATTTAAATTTATTTTGGCCAATGACCTCAAAATCGTTACTTAATCACACAGATTTCAGCGATCGAATCGAATGAATAGTTGTTAAAGGATGACCAACAAGAAGATTAATGTATTTACAAAATGCACCACCAAAAATATATTTTCAAAAATTGATAAATAAATCAGTGAATAATCCTAAACGTTGTCAATTATAAAATGGTAAAAATGGTCCATTTTCCGAGGATTAAAGTGGAACGTTGATAGCCTTAAATCAAGTGAAATTAGGACAAAATTAACGCTTGGAATACCGATTCAAGATTAATAGAATCTCCGTAACTGACGCGAAAGTTAAACAGTCAGGATAAATGCCTAAGGTTCGGCATTGATTGCAGTTATAAAACCAGATCCTATCAATCGCGGGCAACCGTGAAAATCGTCAATTACCAAATGAGCGGCCTTGCCGAGATCCACGGTCTGAATCGACGGTTGAACGTGCACGCTCAATGGTGCAGACACCGTCAACCTCACTTCCATAGATTCGTTGCCTTCCACATTACTGGCGGTGCACATGTAGGAGCCGGTATCGTTTTCCTGGACACCTTGTATGATCAGTGAACCGTCTCGCACCACGTAATGTCCTGACGCGTCCTCGATCGGCTCCTCCCTCTGGTTCCGGTTGTAGTACCACCTACGACAGACAAGAAAAACAAATCAAAATTCGCTTCGCGTAAATAAAGATTACGCAAATTTGATATAATCCATGTTTACGATACGGACATCGCTTCTTTACAATTTTTAGAGAAAGTTATTCTACAATGTACACAATTCTTTGTTGCTTTATTTTGGTACCCGTAAGGGAAACACTTGCACTCTTCCTTATACCTCAATAGCAATGACTTGTCACAGATTGCAAATTTATGTGCAACATAAAAATCGTCTGCTTGCACTTCAAGCAATTTTAACTTATAATTTTTTGTCCTAGAATAATTCCATTATACGCGGTCCATTTCCTTTGGTGCATATCAAATTTATTACTGTTAATCGTACGTACAACACTTCGATTTCTACTAACTTTTTAAATACAAGCATTGTAATGCAAAAATTGTTTTGAGTCATAGTCTGAAAAATTTTTGTGTCGTCTCGGAGGAGTCATTGGAGTGCTAAGGGTTGAAGCATGCAGGAGCCGACATATGTATTTATTTCTTCTCTTAATCATTTAAATAAGTCTAATTTAGTACAACAATCTTATTAGATTCTTGAAATATTTTTAGTATTTTAACTTTAATGAACCTATTTTCATTATAAATGCATGAAGACTGCAGTCTAATCAGAAATCTTGCAAGTGACCGAATCGAGATGGCCTCAAAGTAATCGGGAAAACATTTTACAAAATTGCTGTTGGCAATTTTTCTTCCCATCAATGTTATACAAGTAATTCGCCAAAAATCGTGTATCTGGAGAGGGAATTTTTAGTGAAGGAGCTCGCAACTTCGAAAATGGAAGAGAATTGATGGGACAATCATACTGCAAACATCACACTATGTAAATACTCCACGCAAATCCAGTCTGTCGTTTTGAATAAATTATTAAGAGGTACACGCAACCCGTTGTTTCATTGACAAATCTCGCGAAAAGAACTAAAGCTGCAAGTATCGCGTGACGATACCAGATTATCGGAAATCCTGTATCAGAACTCGTTTATATTTCGCCCCTGGACCAAGGTAAAATGGAAATTCCGACGATACAACGCGTTACATTCAATAAAGCTAATTCCCGATGGAATTCGAATTAATCGGGCCGCTAAGAATTTAAGAGCATCTGTTTTCTCAGTTTTAAAGGGCACGGTCGTTGAATCGATAAATTCCTCAGTCTTTGAGTACCGAATACCTGAAGTATTTGCAAACGTGGTAATTAACGATCGAGTTGCAACTCGTTAAATAGCGGCCATTGTGCTACTTGTTGGAAATGGTGGAAGTTATTCAGATCCATTTGCGAAACAACAGAAAGAGTTACAGTTACATGCTGAATTTTTGGTTATTAATTATTTTAATTTGGAAGTACCCAATTAATTCATTACAGCTATGTATACATCATTTCAAACATCATATCTTTTCATATACACTACAATTATAAATGTGAAACTTTGTTTAAATTATATGTTCCTTGTTCTGCAAAAACTAATTTTGGTCATACAGCAAAAGTAGAGGTTAGAGCCATTATGATTTCGAGATAAATTCTTTAACTAATAAAATATTTAATAAATTAAAACATAACATTAAATAAAACGATTTGCCAGAGATAACTAAAAAGAATAAGAATGTTGGCAGCAAAACAAAGAATAACTAAATACGTTGAGATAAACTGACATTCTTGTTCAATCTAATAATATTCTATAAAATTTCCATTATTCTAATCTTGATAATAATAACCATATTTTTCAACTGTTCCTAAATTATACATTTCCATAATTACTACTTATCGTTGCTATTACAAAATCCGCTATGATAATATTAACTATGAATTGTCGATTTTTTAAATATCATGAAGTTATCACCAGTATGCTATTAGAAACGATGAAATAAAGAAAGTGAACAACTAGAAAAATAATTGTGACAACATTATTAGAATGATATGAAAAGGTTCGACGATAATTGTTCAACCAGAACTTATTTAATAGTTCCTTAACCCTTTGAATCTTCGTCACGAGCATAATAGCTTGGGGAAAGAACAAGAGCCAGTCTGGTGTTCTTTCGGCGATGTCTAACAGAGAACAAGGATATACTACTGTCAGCCGAAACGTACGGCTGCACCGCTCGCTGGTAGCGTCCGATAAATTGCGCGGTCGCATCACTGCGCTTCTCGTGATACACGGAGTTGCATTATGTCCGATCAGTGTTCAAGATTCACCACTGACTAGGCGAAAATGCTTGCATACCGCTGGCGTCGGACACAGGACGATATTGCTGCTTTGCTATCCGAGCAAGCCTTTCCATTCCACCAGTGTATCTCTCTAGTGCACTCGGCAACCACAAAATAACAACTGTTTCATTGGGAAGACTGAATACACAGCACGGCTGTGAATTGTGCTACGTTACCCCTACGTCCCGCTCTCTCTCTCTCTCTCTCTCTTTCTCTCCTCCCCTCTCTCTCTCGTTCTGTGGGTACCCCTACTGATGGTCCCCACACCAGCCCATCTTTTTTCCCCCGTACAGAACTGCACAGTATGCGTGCATGGAACGCTGGATGTACTGGCACGCTTTCAAAACACTCCCGGTTGAACAAGCAGCCGGATAAACCGCGGCTGTGGCGTGCATGGGTTACAGACGAAAATCGTTAATACTCGGCGGATCTCTAAATAAGAAGCGAGCGAGAGCAAGCCGGCACGACCGGATCGGGTCCGTTCGCCGGAAATTATTCGCCCGTCCCTGGCTCCGTCCCCCGTTTACAACGGGATCGATATACCGGTTCGAAAACGGGGAGACTCGCGCGTTTCGTCACCGAAACGCTCTCCGTTCCCCGTATTTAAAGTGTCTCCGTAGACGGGATAATCGAATCGATCTCTCACGGGCACGCGCGACCTTTGACCTCGTCCGATCGAACCCGCCGCGCAGAAATTGAACCATTTCGGAACCAATTTGGTACTTTGATTCCTCACGATCGTACGTCTCCAGAATGAGCAATTAATATTTATGGCTGGGATAAATATTTTTTGAGCCATCGCTGATCCGCTCTATATGAAACATTTGCGAGAGGAATAACAGAAAACCGTATCGTTTTCCTAATTCACGCATATGACGATCTATAGCATCCTGACTACAAACGCGACATGGTTTTAAAAAATGTTACTTTTCTAGTTGTCATTGCAGAAGTGCTCTAGAAACACTTCTTCGATTATAAAACTGTTATTCGTATGTCAGTTACAGTAGCTCACGAAGGTATTCGGACACCCTTTAAGTCTAAATAATTTTCGACGATTGGACAAAATGTCTTGACTTTTTTTGATTCATCAAGAAATTGAGAAAATTGAGAAACAAGTCGATTATCTACACACACACCTAATGACATAAAATAATAAACCCGTCTTGTAATCATAAGGAACAAACGAAAATAAAACATCAAACGAAACAAATTAATTATCTACAGACATGTAAAGATTGTAAATGGAAAAATTCGTCTTATATTCACTATTATCAAACAAACATAAAATAAGGAACTCATTATTTAGTCCAAATTAACAAACAGAATTAAAATCTCAGGAGAATCAAATTCTCTACATCTAGTGGTTCACGAAAGTATGCAGACACTCTTTAAGCGAAACGTCTTGCCTTTCTGGAGAACTTAGATGCGGTGATTTAGTAAATTAAATGCAAAAAGAATTTTGAAAAAGTTGCAATTGGTATGAATTACATGGCAAATGAAAAAGAAAATATTAAAATATTTTTTATTTGAGTCAAGTACTAAAAATTTTATAAACAAATCATGCAGATCTATGACAGTTATACCCATGTAGAAAAATTCATTGAAATCGAGTACACACGAGCTACGTGTCATCGAAGATGATGAAGATTGCAATCTTTTGCAATTCTTAGTCAATTTCTACTTAAAGCCCACAAATTCTTACATTTTTTATGCGTGTCGTTTTTTTCAAATTTCAATTTTCAAGTTTTTCGCAAATTTCAAATTTTCATTACCAGTTGAAATAAGAATGTTTTAAAAAATATTTGTTTTATTTTTTCCTGTAATTTCTATCGATTAGAATTATTTCGAAATTATTTTTGCATACCATTTAGTAAATCAATGCTTCCAGTTGCTTCAGAAAAGTCAAGTCGTTTGGTTCAATTTTTAAAAAGTTATGTAGATTTAAAGAGTCTCCGAATAATTTCATGAGCCAGGGTACGCATCTCTTTTCGTATTTTGTGTCACTGTGTTGAATTTTGGAAAAACCTTTTTTGTTCAATTGTTTGACAAAAATAAATGAAGAAAAAATACACTGAAGTTTGTTTTATAAACGTTACTCTTCTTGTTTGGAATCTTCATTGACAAAATTCCAATTAATTTTGAACCAGATATTTTTCCTCTATTGCTATAATAATTTTCTAACTACCGTAGTTGTTTTGAGTGCAGCAGCTTCCTGTATATTTGTGCAACTTCAAATGTATCTTCATGTATGTTTTCATTTGCATTTAGTAATTTCAGACGGTTGATAAATTTATTCTTTACAATCCCTGCCACGGACTCGATTATTGGTCCATTGCCATTGTTTCCTGTTTCTACGTCCCCAGTGCTCTTTTTATTCGCTTACCAGCGTTGTCTATTTTGTGATTCTTTTTTTATATTTTCTTTGTTCAACGTTTTGCATCATTAGGTACTGCGATGCGTGTTCGATTTGTTTGTTTTCACTCTTGTTGACGAGCGCGATGTTTTCCCTATTATTTGCGATTGTTTTATCCGCATAGACATTTTATTTGTATTTTGAATTTCGAGCGTGTTTACTCGTATGTATTTGTAGTATAGTATATGCGTTTGTATGAGTTGATTTTGAACTGCAAATTCAAGATTCATGACTTTTGTTTCTATGTTGTGTTTATCTGTATGGTCTATTACAATTGATTGTTTGGATCATGTTGTATGTTCCATCGTCTGTGTGTCGTTTGTATATTTCAAAAGCAACTATAGTTTCTCCAGTTATTAGTCTTTATGTTAATAATAAATTTCATCGTCATTTCGTCATATTTCATTATACTATCGAAGTGTTAAATGTATGTAATAACGTATAATATTAAATGCTACGAGTGTCAGAAGCATATAAATCGTGCATAATCCTTCGAACTATCGAGCTGGAAATTTAAGAGAAAGAGAACGAATGATAGTCATAACAGTATTGCGTTTACGACACAAGGTTCTGACACAATTAGTATACGGTTGTAATGGTTTCTGTAATAATTAACACCAGTACGACCAAGAAATTCCTCCACCAATGCACTACAGAGCACAACAATAATCAAGATTCATTGAACATTGCAATTCAATATCTTTGGTTATGAAAGATACAATCGCAACTCATCCGTATTTAACAGGCTTCATTGAAAATAAATACTAAAGATTAAACAAAAACAATATTTATAATCACAAGCTAGTGTACAAAAAAAATGTAAATCAACTTATCAGACTAAGTTAACAAGAAAATTTCTTTCTCTTTCAACGACTTTAATCTATCGATTGAAATAATTCAGTACAATTTAGGTAAGTATCATTGGCGATGGAATAAAATTGTACAATCTACTGGATGAGGAAGAAGTTCGTTGCCAATGTAATAGGTACACCCTAATGACCAACTTGTGCAAGCCATTACAGTGCGGTAGTTTCACTGCGAACCCATCGTTTTTTCCTACTTTTTCCAGTGGTTCCTTGAGTTCGTAACAAAATTGTTTTTCGTTCTTAACTCCTAGAGCTTAACGTGATGTCTCCGATGTATACCTACTTTAGCATACACCAGTTTTTTTGTATGTTGAACGTCAATCTTCCAACTGAAATCAGACCTTAAATGTTCATTTCTAATCAATATTTACGCATTGAAGGAGATACAACAATATAAAACATATAAATTATCTCTTATCTTCTATAACATTTTTAATTATGGAAATGTTCTGATACATTGCTTACAAAGAAAATAGTATGACAAGGGTTTAAAGCCAATCAGGCGTTTGTGGAGTGAAGCTTTACACGAAAAAATAATCGCTAGCATTCTTAGTATCCTCGACTCGTGCGTAATTTCAAAATGCAGAGCAAACAATTCGCGCAATTTTCAGAATAACAAATTCCAGTCACAGTTCTCATTGATTTCAACCACGTAGATGGTCTATCCGTCAAATACTATTTCCTTTTCACCGTCTTGGACAATGTACAATCGACGGAAAGGGATGAAAGAAGTCGCTGTTGAATCTTCCGCACGCTGGTTGTGCTTGCAGGCCGAGGTCTCAAGATGAACGTGACCGCGCAAAGTCGAGAATCCACCCTTTTTCGAGAAACCGTCCGAGGGTGGAATACTCTTTGCGATGTAGGCCGTGGTCTCTCATGGACCAGGGCCGGTCTCCAGCGTGGAATACTTCCTGGGCTGCAATCTCGAGGCTAAGGCGAGGTCTCCGGGGACCCGGAGCAGTAGCCGTTCCTCTAACTTCGTTCGAAAATGATTCCTGTGTTGTCTGCGCCTCGACTATCCGCGGTTCCTGCCGTGCTAGCGGTGATTGACCCCTACCTGGCGCGGTAGTTTCGAAAAGCGTGACATTCTCTGCTTTAGTCGGCTCGCAGAGACTGTAACATGGTGGAAGGTGCGGTGGAACCAGGCCGATGAGAGTGAAGAGTCGTAGGATGCTTGCCGGGAATCGACGTGGGAGGAAGAGAGGGAGAGAGTGAGTAAGTGAGCGAGTGCGGAGAGAACGTCGACGAGGAGTATACCTATAGATAATCGAATTTACGGAGGGAAATTGGTGAGGGAAGGAGATGGGATAGGGACGTAGCGAGAGGGAGTCTGGAGATGGAAGCCCTGCCACGTTGGCAAACCCTCAGACTCTCCCTTTCCTGTCCTCTCATCCTTATTTCTCCCTCTCGCTCTCCTCTCGGTCTCCTCTCCCTCTGTGTTAAACTTATCCGCTGGTCGAATCTTTCTCCGTCGTGCGCGGCTGTTCCCTCGCTTTGCTCGGTTCCGTCAACTCGATGAAGCCACGGAAGAGGCAGAGGAAGCGACAAGCGGGCCGATTGGACGGAAAGAGAAAGAGAGAGAGAGAGAGAGAGAGAGAGAGAAGCAAACAGAGGGCGAAGGAGAGAGAACGGGAGAGAGATAGGTGGAGAGAAATACGGACGGAGAGAGGATCGGAGAGGGCCGCGTTAGCGAAAGGGCGACGGAGAGCAGAGCCACGGAATACTCAGTGACGTCGATGTACACGTAAATGCGGAATATTTGATGGGCTGTCAGAAGCAGTCTCTGTAATCAGCGGTCGGTTTGTTTGCGTTACTCATACACCCTCGCGTCTATATAGCTCTCAGTCGCCTTCGTTCGTCCCCATCGGGTTAGCATCGCGGATGCACAAACGAATTCGCGTCTGCTAGGACGGGCTCCTCACGCGTCCTTACCCCGTGATTTTTCCTTCATCGATCCTGCCGACCGGTGAATCCTAAGGAACGCTGGGACCATCGACACTCTCCCTCCGCGCACATCCGCTCACCTTGTTCGCTTATCGCGGCGTTTATTCGCCGACACGATGTCGATCGATCGGCGAGATGAACCGGGGGCGTCGCTCGAACCGACGAAATTAATTACAGCTGTCAAACATCGGCGACAGGGAATTGTTAATAAAGCGGCGCACGCGTATCGAATTATCAGCGCCTCGCGTCGAGCGTCGTTAAAATTTTGATACCCTTGCGACAGGGGCCGATATCTGCCACGAAATAGAGCCGTCTATGGTCGTTAACGTCGTCGGGAGATTTTAATGGGAATACGAGTCGCGATTCCGTGTAAACTCGATCGACGGTGATCCACGAGGATCCTCAGGATCCACGATGGGACCCTGCTGAACGAGCCGTTCGAGCTCTAGACCGAGTAATCGCTACAATTTTCTTTTGTTCATGATATCCCGACGCGCGAACGGAAACCACGTTCGTCTTTCGGACATTGCATGTTGCATCGGTTAAATTTTTTTGCAATAGACATTGCGGAATACGAAATCAAATGCACTACACGAAAGTTTTATAAAACCACCTTCGTTTTCGGGGATAATAAATAAAACTGCTAATTATGTTGCTCCGTAGCACTAGTATTCATAGTGTGTTTCAAACAATTTCTCTGACATTGTCCTTAACTCATGAATAGTTTGTGATATTTTCAAAATAAACAATTACATTTGAAAATCATATGAAATCATTACAATTTTAAAACTTTAACGCAAAATATACTAGAGTATACCATACCATCTGGTATATTATACCAGACTATACGGGAATATATCAGAATATAGCAAAATATGACACAATATGCCACGATGTACTAGACTATACCAGAATATGGTAGAATATGGTAGAATGTACCATAATATACTAGAATGCACCGGAATATAATAGAATATAGCACAATGTGTCAAAATATACCACGAAGTGCTAGAATATATGTCACGATGTGCTAAAATACACCCCGATGTGCTAAAATATACCAGAATAAGCTAGAGTATAGCACAATATGCCAGAATATACCGCAATGTGTTAGAATATGCCACGGTGTGCTAGAATATACCACGATGTACTATAATAACCAGAATATACCAGAATACACCAGAATATGATAGAATATACCATAATATGCTAGAATATATCATAATATATCAGAATATATCAGAATATACCACAATATATTAGGTAAATCGGAAAGTTCCGTCCGTTTTATTACAAAAAGTATAGCTTTATTCATGAAAGAAAATGAAAAAGTACGTTAATCAAAATATTGTCCATCGTTAGCGATGACTTTTTCCCATCTTTCGGGCAGCAAGCGAATTCCGCGTCGAAAGAATGATTCATCTTTGGAGATTATCCAGGCGGAGATCCATTTTTCGAGATCTTCGTACGAATTAAATCGTTCTTCAGCAAGTGCGTGTACCATCGATCGAAACAAGTGGTAGTCAGATGGGGCACAGTCTGGCGAATAAGCCGCATGTGGTAGCACTTCCCAGCGAAGTGCTTCTATCGTCTCCTTGACAATTTTTGAGACGTGAGGCCGAGCATTGTCATGCAGCAAAATCACCTTACGCTGTCTCGTTTCATATTGTGGTCGTTTTTCGTGCAATGCTCGACTCAAACGGATAATTTGTTGTCGGTAGAGATCTCCTGTGACTGTTTGACCAGTTTTTAGCAGTTCATAGTAACCACACCTTCCTGATCCCACCAAATGCAGAGTAAAGCATTTTTTCCGTGGATATTCCGCTTTGGCGTCGATGTTGAGGGTTGGCCAAGATCACAAATGGTTTTTCGACGTTTAGGATTGTCAAAATAAATCCATTTTTCATCCCCAGTGATGAGACGATGGAGAAACCCCTTTCTTTGTTGCCTAGCAAGCAAAATTTCGCAGATGGTTTTCCGCCTTTCAATGTCTCTTGGCTTGAGTTCATATGGGACCCACTTTCCTTCCTTGTAGACCTTCCCTAAGGCTTTTAAACGGTCGGAAATGACAGATTGAGCACAATTTAACGCTTCTGCAATTTGTTTTTGCATTTGACATGGATCTTCATCCACCAACGTCTGCCATTCTTCGTCTTCGAATACTCGTGGCCGTCCAGAACGCTCTTTGTCCTCCAAAGAAAAATCACCATTTTTAAAACGTCGAAACCACTCTCTACATGTTTTATCGGAAACAGCATTATCGCCATAAACGTCTACAATCATTCGATGAGCTTCAGCTGCCGTTTTCTTCCAATTGAAACAAAAGACTAACACTTCGCGCAAATGACGCTTATTCGGCTGAAATTCCGACATCTTCAATGTAGAAAAAAACGAAGTTATTGATGCAAGCGTAAATTGTTGCGTACTGAGTTTTATTAATAGATGTTCAAACTAAAAAGTTAGCCTTACTTTAGAGGTTATAGTTACCCACAGTTCGAGCTACGGCTACTCGACGCTAGATGGACAGAACTTTCCGATTGACCTAATACCACAATATACCACAATATACCGGAATATAAAAGGATAAAGGCACGGATCCTTTTCTCCGATTGCTTCCGAATTATGCGCACATCATTTTCTCAAAAATCTGACAATTTAGGGAGTATTGGCAGAAGAAATGGATTGTCAAAGAATAAGGACGGCCCTAGTCTGCGCGCATATACGCAAACCACCGGGTTAAACTACGCATAGCGTGCCATAATTGAATTGAATAATGATAAAGTGTAATAAAAACCACATTTAATTTACGGTTTATAGTGGTAGTAGCTCTTTGTCCTTTGGCCAGGTAGAATACCTCGTGTCCGCTTTGTTTTTGAAAAGGAAATGAACCATGGAGGATGAAATTTTCAGATCCCTACAAATCCGTATTCTCTCGGTTTCCGTATTATGATTTCTGAAACTCAGTCGGTACAGTTTTTTTAACCCTTGCTTGATTCCATTCATTGCGAGTCGCGCGGAACACGTGACGGATTCACTGCTTTTTTAACACGGAATTCCATTGTGTACGTGGAGAATGCTTGAAAAGAAAAATGCGAACTTTGTTCTGTAATGAAAAATTCACGAACTCGTCCGTCACCTGACTGATGTTTAAATAAACAGTACGAAGCGTTTCCAGATAGTAATAACAGTAATAACATTCACGTTATTTACGGAGAGGAAAAAAAAACGCATTAAAGGTTGTTGTGTGTACAGCTGCACGGTTGTTGAATAAAGTTCAAACATGAATGCTTGTTCAGAAAGAAATAACTGAAATTTTTTCTAACAATGAGGCAGTCTACCGTGTACTCAATGTTACATAGCCAGTTATTAGATTTAACACTAAGCCTACCGAGCAGTAAACTTGGCTAATGTATATTCTCCTATAAAAGTGACAAGAATTAATTTATTTGGATTTTGTGCAATTTTTATTACAATTTATGTTGGAATAGAAAAATCCATCGAATCGATTTCTCCGAAGACAAAATAACGTCAGTAATTATCAAATAGAAAATCTGGAAAGGGTCATTTGACCGCTTATGGTAGCTTTAGTGTTAACAATAGTGTAAATAGGAAAATAATCAATTATTGAAATTTTTCCTTTATCCTACTTTATTGACAAGATCTGTGTCGATGTAATATCAATTTCGTACACTTCACGATATATTTATATAAACTTCTTTCCCTACATGACCTCGCTAACAGATGCTATACATTTTGTCCTGATCTTTTAGGACACTCTGTAAACCCACGCACTTATATGCTCAATTTTCGTTTCCTCCAGAAAATACACCGTCACGTGTAGCACCTTTGTCGAAGTCATGTTTGAAATTAGCGTTAATATAAAAGAAAAGGGAACGAATGAGTCGCGTTTCCACGAGCATGTATTACTCGATGGGCAGTAACCGTACAACAGTAAGATCTCATTTCCCTGGTCATTGTTATCATTCGCTAACCCATTCCCATTTCCAGGTTTTGTCCAAACGAAATCACGTTCCGAAAATGGAAGCCGTCGTTGGCTAAGAAAAATAGAAGAACAAGTACATTCCGAGAGGCAACGGCGTATGTAGACCTTACTCGGAGGTAAATTACGGGAGGAAGTAGCCAACCGGAAGGCAAGGATCTCCTCGAGATAACATTGGTTCCGGGATGGCGTTTCATATTTTAGGAGTTAGAACGGGAGAATCGTGCCGGGGAAAGATCGAAGAAAGAAGACCGGCGCGAATCACGGCGAAGAAAAATCACGTAAAATTGAAATTTTTACATTACAATAATGCGTTCGTTACAATCTCCTAGCAGATCGACGATGAAAGGGGCTGCAACGTTCGATCGGAGAGCGTTGACGCGTTCGGTTCTTGCTGGGGATTACTGTTAATCATTTAACCAAAGCTGCTGGTTCATGCGTGAGCATCTATTCGGAGATTCAACGTTAAATTCAGGACGCGGATGGATGTCTTATTAATCCTTCTCTGTCTCTCTCTTGGCTCTCCCTTGGCTCTCTCTTTAATTCGCAACCGCTGCCTTCGACATCGACGATTACTAGGCCGTGCCGGATAGTAAATTGATGCTTAACGTTTAATGGTATGCCGGAACGCTCATGCGGCTATCAGAGGCGAAAAGGAAACGAGCGACGCCGCTTCCGTGCCGCTAAGGGATTACGAACATGTGCAAAAGTGATCTCATGTTTTGAGTCTCTTGATGTCTCAACACTGTATGACACATTTGAACACATCCAACATCTGTTTATCTTACTATTCATTCTGGAATTTTTTAATAAATAACAGCACTGTATGACAAATTTGAACACATCCAACCGGTACTCTATTCTATGTTCATCTTACTGTTGAATCTGGAATCTTTAAATAGATAATTGTAGCACCTTTCGTTAATGTTCACGATTTATTTTTAACTCGTTTTTATTAGTGGGGCCGGAAATTAATGACGTTTCTGCATATGTCGATATTCTTTTATCATTTATCAGCTCATTGTATACTTCAAAGTACACAGAAAATGTAAAAAAAGACTACATTCCTTTCCGGTCTCCCTAATATTTAAGGGCACTGTGTCATCTCTTTCGGTAGATAGAAATTTAACTGACATCGCATTTCTTTTTCAGTCAATCACGTACGAATTCAGAATTCTTTTACTAGTTCTAAATGAATCAATTGTAATTCCATAAGTAGTCTGCGGACTTGATACATTTGTGGAAGAATAAATTCATTAACTGACGATACTGTAAAGATATTTAAAGAAATTAACGATGTTCTAATATTATTTATTTTTATTATTGAAATAAGAAATTCCTTTTCATTAAAATTTTATTTCTTAAGATTGGTTTGCATATTTTTCCTTTTGCACAGAAATCTGCCATTTACTTGTGGTGTAAATGTGATAATTATATGAAAGACTTTTCTAACATGGTTGAAAATGGTTCGTTGGCGTGCCAGGATCCTTGGAAATAGGAAAAGTAAGAGCTCGGAGCCCTTTCACAGTTTGTTGTCAATCGAGATATTTTGCGCAGGTAAAAAGAAACCATGCGCGGTCTTGTTATCGTGACCTAGCCAATTAAATTAAACTTCGTCAATGCATCGTCCCTTTGTATCGGAAAACTGTTTGGCAAGTAAGCGAACCGTGCTCGAGGACCGTTTTGAAAAAGTCAGCAATTACCAAGGTTTATGGAGAGCTTTCTCTCTTTCTTTTAACTGCTCTCACTCTCATTCGCTCCCTCACTCACCATCTCTCTCTCTCTCTCTCTCTCTCTCTCTCTCTCTCTCTCTCTCTCTCTCTCTCTGCCCTGCCACCGTTCGCATGCTTTATGGAGCGGAGAATAAAACTTTAACGGTTTTCACGCTTTCCATGGACGCATTTTTTGAAGAAATGCGCTTGATCGTTCCTACCCACGTGCGATATGTTGCGAATAACGCAGCTCGATGCATTGTGCGCAATCATCGATTAGAGTACTGTTTCATAAAAACGAGCGCTAAGTGGATTAAACGAGTTCGTCAGCACGAGGGCTTTTTTTTGTAAATTGAAAAAGTGAAATTGAATGACTATATTGTGTGGCTTAATAGCTCCTTATTTGAATACAACACGATTCGAATATGCTTTTGGATAACGCTTATTGAAAGTACTAACATTGATTGCAGTTCTTTGTTCTTTCACCACTCGTGATTACTGTCTTCTTAAGAAGAAAATGTTTGTTATTGTATTCTACAAATATTTTAGACCAACAGACATTTTATTCCTTCATCCTGTATTTTTAATTTTTATCATTTCATTTGTTTCAAATCGATCATTGCATTTATTGCTTAGAGTTAGGTATATATATATGTATAAATAGTAGTTTTGTATCGAACCAAGTACCATATATGTTTGTACTGTGTAATGTTTGTTCAGTTACCATTTCGTTCTTAGTTACATTAAATTCAGATATCTAAACAATAAAATATGCACTTGACTTTATATTATCCACTTTACTCAAAGATTATTTTTATAACTGATCAAGATAACGGAAGAATGTTTATAAAGAATAATACATATTATTATTTTCAAATATTCAATTCTTGATTTATTGAACAACGAATATAGCATTTTTGGAATTATTAACGTAACCTGAGCGCAATGTGAAATATTAGTGAATATACACTACCCGTATTTTATATGTGTGGTAAAATGAATGAGCCTCTTTCCACTATCTTGATAACGATATTATATCGTCCCTACAAAAGTTTTGTAGTTTTCCATTACAAACCGTGAAGAATATAAACATATCTGTGGCACGAACTTATGGGGCGATCTAATACTTTGTTAAACGAAGCAGACAAATTTGCAGAGAATTAAAAAAGGAAACGGACGATAACTGATTGATTTCGAGTCCCGATAATAAATTACCTAACCCAGCCCAAGACCAACGTCAAACTGATTTGTAGTTTTTAATACCGCGGACAAGGTAACGTGGCCGAGATTAAGCACAATTACCTGTCCCAAATTTCCCAGATCGATTATTCTGTCACGAACGATGGACGGTATTTGATTGGAATTTTCCAGGCCCGGCTACAAATTATTATAGCATCCTGGAACGTACAACTCACAAGCATCCTGTCTTACGGAGTTCTTACCTGTTGGTTGGTGTTGGATTACCGTACGCAACGCACGGTATCACAATGGTGTCTTTCAACCTCGCCGACATGTAAACCACCTTCTCATTTATCATCGGCGGCATGGTGCTCCGTATCTCTGCAAGCAGAAAAAAAAACGACAAAGTGTCTCGTAAATCCTCTAACGACAATACATCGGGAGGCAGGTGGAAGTGATAGAACCGGGGGGGGGGATTCTGCGTGAAATAATAAAGAAATCTTTTTCCCTCCGCGGGGTAAGTTTTCAGGCGGCAGCAAAACTTGCACGAAATTTTTGAGTCAGTGGCTCGCAGCGTGGGAGGACAACGGGGTTCAGGGATGGAAGCGAAAATCTCTCCCTTTAATATGTCGCCCCCGGAACATCTTGCGCGGAGATGAATTCCGGTACGGTTCGGGCCGCGATGCACGCGAAATATATTCCGCAAAATAGAACCGGAACGGTGGAAGCAGCCGGCAGACTGCCGAAGGGATAGTTTTAATAAAACAGGCGCGGGATTAAAAACCGTCCGTTGTAAATTACAAAATGAAATCTGGCGCGTGCTGATCGTCCTCGTCGGATACCCGATTCTCGCACGAAACGGTCCTGGGGAAATAACGGAAATAACGGGGAAAACGGTATTGGATTAGGTACATTGTTCGGAAAATTGATAGTGACAATATCGCCACAGATTTAACAAAGGACGGGTAGGCGCGTGAGAGAAAGAGAGAGAGAGAGAGAGAGAGAGAGAGAGAGAGAGAGAGAGAGAGAGAGAGAGAATAGGAAAGCGAGGAGGAAATACATCCTGGCCCCTTGGTTCTTTTTCTTCCGTACGGTGAAACAGATACGAGAAACGCGAGCGAGAACCAGCCAGCACACGTAGAACCTTGGAAGAGCTGAGGTTGGGGGTTACTTTGCAGCTCCGACGCACCCTCTTTTTCCCTCAGGACGAGTTCATGTAAGTTTGTTCCATGATATACGGGAAATGTTTTCCGCGGCGCGTCATAAATAGCCGCCGGCTGAAAAAGGAACAGGAACAACGGTTCCCCGCAACCCCGGTAAGAAAGAATAAGAAGAGCCGGATAGAAGGATCAAGGGAACGAGCGAGAGAGAAACTAGATCCTGCTGCTGCTGCACGCATCAGCCCCGACGTTTAATGGGAAATTATGGCCGCAGATAGCGGCCGCGTCTCACGACGCGCGACGTGGTCTGCCATAAAGGGGCAGATAACCACCCGGGTATCTCGTTGATGCTTCACGAACATTGGAAATCGTCCTTAACCCTCGTTCGACCCAGCCTGGATCACACTTCGACCGAGTTCCACTCGGAGATCCAGCTACGAAACCTGATTTTCCTGCTATAGGGGTAGTCGATGTTGTTTAATGATCCTTGAAATCAATTGTTTGTACAAAGCACTTTGGGAATCGTTCTGCTTAACCGGCTGAATGTTCTGTGAATTTTCTGCATTCTGATCGTTTATTTGAGCACCGGGACTGCTTATATTTTGTAATTGTTGTAAAAAGAATTTATGCTTCTAAATGATATGATGCATTCATTTTTTCTTTTGGTCCAATAGTTTTTAACAGATTGAGTTACATTTATCTGTACCATGCTTCGCTATTTTAGATAATTCTAACAGTCTACCTAGAGAAATCTCGTAAACGTGAAACAAACAACAGCTTTATTTCATAGAATTAGATAGAAAGAAACTTAACGAACGGCAGATTTTTGTGCGAAACAATTTTCTGTATCTATCACGAGAAATAGGGGTCGTGTAAGGTTCTTTTTCCTCTTTTAATTTGAGTAGTTTATGAATAGTATATTAATAGTATTTAATTTGTTTGATTTCTACTTAAAACATGTAGCTTTCATTTTTGTTACGAATCTATAAAATTCGGAATCAAGAAATTAGAATTAAAAATAGATTAATTTGTTATTTGTAACGATTTCAATGACAACGTTGGAAATTAGCAACATTTCAGTACGGCTTATCTTGGAGTTCTGTATGATAAGCAACTATTTTCAATGATTTTGTAGCTGTCTGTTTGTTAACGAATTATGAACAACTCCCATCGAAAGTTATGAAGGTGTATAATAATATCATCGTTAATGAATGTTTGAGTGTTCTTGGCATTCTCGGTTTACAGAGAGAATTACATTAGAGCTTTTGTGGTTTCAGAGGCTAACTATGTAATTAATGGTTTTCGTACAATGAAAATATTCAATCTACATAATAATACGGCACAAACAATTTAATATTTTTAAAGATCGTTACATGAACCACCTAGTCCTATAGCAGTAATAGATTCTCATGTAAAAATGAAAAACTTTTTGCATAAATTAAAAATACAACCTTCAAAGAATAAATTCTAAAATGTTTACAGACCAATTTGAAAAATAATTTTAAAAAGTTACAGGCTATGTAGTATATATTTCTTCTTCGATCACTTTTAGGTTCCTCCGAAAATATATAAATCGTAACACCTGCTATCAATTCAGAGAGATTTGTCCAAACATTTAGAAAGATCTGTCCGAATTCGCTGATTCTCAAAATGAAAAACGGTTATTGAGAATAGAACGAATGGTTTTATCGAAACCACATTTTCTAAATCGACGTGACGGATGGTTTAAAAAGTAATTGACCGATCAATTTCGAACAGAGATTATTCGATTCGCTATAACTTAGTTCAGATTCTGAGCCAACAGTATTCAATAATGTCTTTTATGTAGAATATTTGTTTAACAGAAAAGCAACGTTTAGCAACGAATAACAATAAGTTTTCGTTTAACTAAAGTACGGACATGTTTCTCGTAAGGTAATCGACATTTTGTTGGTAATATTTGTCAGATAATATTAAACAATATCTTACTTTTAATTTATATGTAAATTGGCATAGGAAACACAGAATATATCCGAGACATTTTTATGCAACAAAAGTTCGTGTTAAACTTCGAACTCTTAAATAATTATCACATCCTCTGGATGATTTTTTGAAGCTCG
Source organism: Agapostemon virescens (assembly GCA_028453745.1). Classification (NCBI taxonomy): domain Eukaryota; kingdom Metazoa; phylum Arthropoda; class Insecta; order Hymenoptera; family Halictidae; genus Agapostemon; species Agapostemon virescens. The sequence goes on along the minus strand of CM052090.1, from coordinate 17,837,917 downwards.
ATATTAACAGATAACTGAAGTTGTTAATCAGACAGGTTGGCGAAGGGTCAAAGGAAACGAAAGGTATTTATATGATAATTTCCGAGCGTGCTTTCAACATGCTGAGAATACAGCGGCATTGTCAGCACAGACTTTCCGACAACAGAATACATACTATTAATATACAAAGTTTATTAGTTCCATTCCAAAAAAGAATTTGCAAACATAATCGTCTATATTCCGACATCAAAGGCACGTTGAAGCGCGCTAAAGGAAACTTTAATATGGTTCGAAATTGACCCAAGCGCCGCCCAACTCTTCTATTCCAACGCAAAGGGATACTTACCGTTCAACTCTTTGCGAATACAGTGAACGTAATTTCTATAAGAACGCTATAATTTATGTAGAAATATCAGTGTAGTTTAGGAAGTTTTAGTAATGTATCAACTACAACTTCTGTACAATAGAATAAAAATATGGAATAACTTGTGCCATCAAACTTCGAATGCTCGTGGTCAATGCAAAGTTTCAGCATTTATACGCTGGCTGCCAATGTAGTTACCGTCGAACCGTGTCATTGGTGCCATTTTCTTGTTTTCACACCCGATGAAGATTTTCATATCACAACCGTACAAGTTTTATACAACAGCATGGTTTTTAATAGCGTTGAACACGTCGAATTTTGTACTTGGAAACTACGATTTGCGGACAGCATTGATTTTCTGTTACCATTTGAAGAAAGCTGCGGCGGAATCGCATCGAATACTTGTCGAAGCTTACGGCAAGCATGCTCTTGGTAAATCACAAGGCTTGGGGTGGTTTAGAAAATTCAAAAGTGGCGATTTTAACGTGAGAAACGAAGAACATGGAAGACCTCCGAAAAAGAGGTTGTTTCTAAACATCTGTTTTTCTTTCTCAATTTGCGCCGAAGTTTTCGAGTTATCGACGAAAAATACATGGACAAACCTTTCCGGATATTATGTAAACATTCATAACACGGCCAAACTTTAAATTAGAAAATCAGCGATGCATCAATTTAATGTGAAATAAATTATGTTTATTAACAATCTTTGAAGAGGCAAGAACTTTCAATTTGCCGATCACCGTACAATGTGTTCAATAAGTTCAACAGCATAATCACAGATGAAATTAAACAAAACACTGTAGCACATCTGTCAGAATAACGTCAGATAGGTATTTCGATCGAAGACCGTAATATTTTTCTAAAGTTAACGGACTGTGTATACAGCATGTCGACCTACTGGTTCAGATTTACTGTGACCATCAATGGGATCACCATTGCTACGTTCGGTTCATTAAGATTTCATTAACAGATATTCGCATAATTAGCGATGCTCGAAATAATCCGTGGTATGTAATACGGCACCGGATATTGTGTAATAATGCTGTAATCAATATTGCAACAATAGAGCTCGATGTATGCAATGAGAACGGTATGCCACGGATGATTATAGCGTTTTTTGTATTGTTAACCGATCATCGATCTGCCGAATAAATTCGAGTTGAATTTGATTCGATTCGGCGTGATGACCTATCGAGCACCCAGCGGGACACGCGCGAGCGCAAAACACGCGTGCCGCGTCGTTCCAGGGAACAACGGGGGAATTTAATACTGAGCGTTGTATTACCGAATGCGCGGTGTATTCTCGCACAGATGAAACCCCGTCGTACCCTCCCCACGGAAAGAAGACACTCACTATATCCCTTCTAATCGTCGACGCGAACGCGAAACGCCTCCTCGCGCGAGATGGTGTGCAACGAAAGAACGCGCGTGCCACTGAAATGCCGTGGCTGTCGCGCGCAGATCCGCGAATGCGACATGCCGCGATGCACCGGATTCGTACCGAGAGGCGCATTCAGCTCCAGAGTGGCTCAAGATATGCTGCTGACGTTTATATGCAGTCTTCGCTAACAAGATTCCCGCGTTCCCCTGTAACGGAACTTGCGGCTGTTGTGTACGCAGAGAGTGTTAGACGGCTGCGAGGAGTTATGCGCACGTCGGTTTTATACGCTCGCGACGCGGTCAACAGTTTGCGCTGGAAAAGTTAAAACCTACACAAGCTGAATGACAGATCTTCGCTACTTTTAACACTGAATCTACAGTGCAAACGGCGGACTCTAAATCTGGACTACAGAGCCAGAGTGAGTCCACTTTTTTTAACACTAGAACTACAGAACAATAAATCAAACGATATACATTGCTTTGTAATAATAACGAGACTGCATCTATTCAAACTTCGTATAATTTTTATTGTAATATGTACGTTATTAAAGAAGTACAGCCAAAAATTTCGGACAAAAACAGTTTTATCACTTCAATAATTGCGAAAATAAAAACTAGGGACCAATCAACGTGAATGGTTTGGTAGGTCTAGTGTTAACAATGTTACATTTTACGTGTTTTTCAGATCATATTTTCCACTTATTCCCAAGTTCTTTTTCTCTAAACCACTTAGTGTTTTATATAATAGTGTAAAAATAAAGGGCTATTTGTCTTTTCTTGGTCTAGTAAATGTTAACACGTTTCGTGCCAAGTTACTTTTGCTTGGCTTTTCATGCAGGTCATTTAATACGTATCTAAATATTTATATGTTATTACAAATTTATTTGCTTTGTTCTATACTATGTTTTTTATAGTGTTTCGTTTTTTTTATCTGGGTTATATACGCCTTGGTTATAAATTTACTATAAAATATATATTTTAATATTAATTTAAATGAATATGTCATTGTGTATCACCGGTAGTGCACGCGGCACGAGATATGTTAAATGCATAGATGCTTCTTGCAATATTAAGTTCTATGATATTTTTTGGCTTTGCTTTTATAAACTGAATATTAAGTTTGTTGCATAGTGAACTTACTGTTGTAATCAAGGTTATTAAACACTCGAATTTGTTTTAACCCCTTGGCTTACGACTTATTTTACAATAACAGTGACTAAACTTTCTTTATTCTCCGCAGAACGACAAAAAGAAAAGACAAATTTGTATTTACTGCGTGCGTAGCTATTCTCCAACGACCGTATACGATCAACAATTAAATAAAATGTTATTTCCGTTTAAAAAAAAATAAAGGAAATACATGTTTAGAAGATTTAGTTCGAAATCTGGATTACGAGTTTGACTCGTTATTGTAGGGCAAGGGGTTAAGCAAGGTAGTTTCTCGTTCAATTGTTCCTTGATTATAACATTGTCCATGTGACTTTTATTTCTTAACAAAGTTAGCCAGCTTTTTAATTCAAAAGAAACCGTAATGCTAGACTTACACTATTAACACGATTGTTTGTTATTTTAAAATCTGCAATAAAAAGCGTTCGGGTCAAATATCTTTCAACCTTTAGCACTCTGAGGAGCCATGGAAAACTGTATGTTATTATTATGACTATTATTTAAAACAACTATACATCGCTGTCTTTATATCTAAGAAATTAATAAAAATTTAACGATTGTAAGGACAAGTAGTAGTGAAAAGCTCCACATACATAAGTTGAGAAGAAATGCTTTGATTTCTCAGTTAAATCAGCTTTGAGTGCAATGGGTTAAAAGGGCACACGCACGTACAAGGATGTGAATGTCACTCATGCTAGAGTAGCAAAATAAAAACATAAAAATGTCCGGATTCGTCTACAATGGCGCCTTGGGATTGGCAGTAAATTTTGAAGTTGTGTAGCTTTTATATCGCCTACGACCATGTACGTTAACCACTGTTTAATATTATTTCTGTCAAATTTAGAAAAGATTCTGATAGAATATCGTATCTCAAAAAGGATTGTGATAAAGACTTCGAGAAGATTCATTTTGTTCAAAAATTGTGTAAACGAAAGATTGTCTATCTTTGAACCTCTGTAATCTAGTATAGGAAAATATTTTTTTTTTAATATTCTGCTTGTCCTCATTTCAAAGGGTAATTCTCTACCCTGCTGTTTCTGAACTCAGTTTCTCAAGGTCTTTTCTTTTTTCTTATAAAGCGACGCGAGGATCTGATGTTGATATTTTTCTTTCAAAGTTATACAAATTCAAGAAATTATGACTAGATAATTTTTCAATAATACTTAAAATATTAATGGACAAGAATGTATAGTTTCATAAATATGTAAGTCTTGTAATAAAAAGTACTTCCACAATGATTAAAGTTATTCTAACTTTTTCGTGATCTAAATGCGTGTGAGTGCATAAATAAATTGATTTCGTTTATTACAAACATTTTTTCCAATAAACTTCAGCTAACGTCAATATACTTTACTGTTCAATCGAAAAGAATATATCCAACTGAAATAAAACTCTATTGAACAATTCATTTTATTAATCTCTTCATCCGTGTATTCAATACGTCTCAGGACATACAATAAATTTTTCTTTAAAAGAAAGAATAATAACCCGAAGCGAACGTAACCTTATTTCAACCACGCCCAACTGTGTCTGAATAATTCTACCGAGGATTATTTAATGGGTCTTCCACTTTTTGAGAAACGTTCCGTAACCCTGAATAGCTCTTAGCGATATTAAAAAACTTCTTTCAGAAAAATTGCAGGCTGAAATAGTTTATAAAGTGTAAAATATTTTGCTGACGTCGGTAGAACCGTCTCTTGCGAAATGGAGCCTGTCTACTACGGTGTGAGGATCTCCCACTGACTGTCCAACTTCTTATAGATCACTATAAATTTTTTAGGTTTCGGGTGACCTATTTCCAAACATACGACGTAGTTCAAGAATTGTTCACCATAATATTTCAATTGTTTCTAGCAATTTAATAAAAATATATGCTTCAAACACGAGCGCACAAATCTTGAATGAAAGATTTATACACGTAAAAACTGTTGAAAAACATTTTTTCTTTACTATATTTTTAAACTAAAAAGAAAGGCGTATATGCAAATCTGTAGTATCATACAATTATAATAATATAATGTCATCTTTGAATGTATATTTACAACTTCAATAACTATGCATAATTTTGAAGTTTCTAATATATACGTTCTCATACTGTATTGTACATTTCATTATACAGTACAAATGGGATGATAAGGTAACTTTAGAAGATATTTTAACTTCCTCATCCGAATGTAGAAATTAATTTCAATTTAGTTAACTGAATTACTCGTGGTTCATTTGAGATATTTTTCGATAAGTACCTGATAGTTAACGATTAAGAAGATCGTTTACAGCGTTGGTTTAACAGAAACAAACAATAAATCATGCTTTGTTAAAGACTACTTTCTACGGTAATGTCCTGCACTGTCAACTCCAGGCCGGAACACCATTGTAAGCTTGATCTGTCGTGTTCCGTCGTATCTGATTAATGTTGCATTATAAACAGAGAATTGATTGTCCGAAGTTCATCGATATATCTACTGATACAGGATTCGGGCGTGCTATCGATTTGCACTTAAGGGAAGGCACTAATTTCCATTCGCCTATGACACGCGGAATGTGGAACCTGGTCGCAAGATCGCGCGTAGGATTAACGATCTAAAGAACATCCAAAGAACTTTTCGCAACTTCCAACGTCCGAGGAAGTTCTCACACAGTCAAGGCCGTTCTGGGCTTAATTTACATCGGACATCGGAAAAAGAGAAACAAAGATTGCAAAGTTACCAAAGAATCCAGCTGGCGGTCTCGAGGGAAGTTCCCACAGGGGTCGCGCGTTCGTTGAAAATTTAAAGCGAAACTTGCCCTTGTATTGAGGGAAACGAGGCGACGCGACGTCGCGAAAGGGAGCAACGATTCCTGTGAAGAAAGAATTTGTTTCGACAAAAGGACGGCAAATAGACTCCAGCCCGCTACTCCAGCCCGCAATTGCATTCTTTAAATCAGACGAGATTCTGAGCTCTTTGTTTCTGCGGCAATTTGTTGCTATTGCGGCTGTCGATCAGGATGTTGTAAACCTATCGAATTAACAACGAGCTCGCTGACATTTCAGAAATTTGTATTTACACAGGGTGCTTGCATTAAATTGGACTAGCATTCTTCTCGTAAATATCAAACATTTGAAAACAATCGAAGGGAAAGAACTGTGACAATTATTTTTGGAGAAACCAATGCGACTTTCGGTTTTCTTTAATGAAAAGACGAAGTAACCCTTTGAGGACGAATGTCATGTTCGCAACATCAAGACAACGTTAAAGTTGTCAAAAATATAATTTAATCATTGTATTAACATAGAATCAGTGTATATTTTTATTTTCACTCGCAGCTTGAACCTTTGAGGCAGGATTTAGCTTTTTGGAGATAATATTTCCAATATTTTCAAAAATCCTCATCCGCAAATGTTTAACTGGTATGTGGCACACATACTTGTAAGGTCTTGCAAGATCAGAAAAACGAAGAGAATGTACATTGGACATTTTGTAACAATGTATGTGCTAGCATGTTGCCACTACATACTTGTAGAACCACATATGTTCAATATGACGTTCATTTGCAGGAACGCATTGCTGAGCGTTGTTGATTAAATTCCTGGTACTTTATGCTGGTGTTGCACTGTAGATTAATGCGCATACATTTCTTTGTGTTAGTTTGTAAGCGTTGAACGATAGGTTTATGCAACATTGACTTGACTATTTTTACATTACCTTATAAAAATAACGAAAATGTGGCTATCTCAATTTTTACCCATTTTCTGTTGTAAATTAAACCCAAAGTAATAAATCTAGTAAACCATTCCTCGTGGATACATCTTTATAGTCCCAATAATCGTAAGTAAAAAATAGAAGCATGCGTGATTTTTATGCGTCCCGTGAACCTAGCATTAATGTAAATGTCATAACACTCTGAGATATCGTCACAAGTCATGCTTGTCCATTTTTGGCAACCTGAACATAAATTTCAATCTTTTTCACTATTTTCTAAACAAATTACGTAGATTATTATTCTGTCTCCAATTTAGTGTTCTAGCAAAGTGAAGTTTATTTTTTAATACTTCTTCCTTTAACATGTTCTCTTATTATTCATGTTCCTTCTGTATGTATTCTAATTACTGAAACCGTAATAATAAATATTAATGTAAAAGGAAACATACGAGATTAAGATTTGTACTGTCTGATAATAGGGAAAATTATTATGTTCAATATTAGGAGACTGTGTACCTATAGAAATAAATTTGTTCTACGAAAATGATTACACAATATAAGCAAAATAGGACGGTTTAAAAGATATTTATCCAAAAATATGATAAAGCAACTCAGTTAATTACACAAAACTTAATTTGTAGGATGTACCGAGTTCTTGTCAGCTGCAACAAGTCTGCTTGAAATAATCTCTTTAGCTGTCCACATGCGAAAAAAACAAGATGAAACTTAGTTATGGTTCATTTTCATTGCTTTGTAACTTACACGATACAACGAGTGAGTATAATTTTATAGTTTAAAATACTATAAAAATAGTTACCATTCGAATTTAAACTTACTTTATCTGTCTTGACTGCAGATCCATTAGTACTGATTTAATTACAGTACAGCTCAACTCATTATCAAGATGATTGATTGATCCCTCACTAATGCTACATAAGAGCCCTTCGCTGAATTAATATTGCGCGGCTAATAGAAGACAGGTGCAATCGAATGTAACGTAGCAACATCTGGCTGATACAATTAAACTTTAGCAACTACGACTGGAACAGTAGACGTTTATTCATCTATAGTACTGCTCAGACTCAATATACTCTCTATAAATATGAAACGGGAATTGGAGAACTGTTTCAATTTGTACTTGATTTCCATTAGATTTATTAGGTCAATCGGAAAGTTCTGTCCATCTAGCGTCGAGTAGCCGTAGCTCGAACTGTGGGTAACTATAACCTCTAAAGTAAGGCTAACTTTTTAGTTTGAACATCTGTTAATAAAACTCAGTACACTACAATTTACGCTTGCATCAATAACTTCGTTTTTTTCTACATTGAAGATGTCGGAATTTGAGCCGAATAAGCGTCATTTGCGCGAAGTGTTAGTCTTTTGTTTCAATTGGAAGAAAACGGCAGCTGAAGCTCATCGAATGATTGTAGACGTTTATGGCGATAATGCTGTTTCCGATAAAACATGTAGAGAGTGGTTTCGACGTTTTAAAAATGGTGATTTTTTTTGGAGGACAAAGAGCGTTCTGGACGGACACGAGTATTCGAAGACGAAGAATTGCAGACATTGGTGGATGAAGATCCATGTCAAACGCAAAAACAAATTGCAGAAGCGTTAAATTGTGCTCAATCTGTCATTTCCGACCGTTTAAAAGCCTTAGGGAAGGTCTACAAGGAAGGAAAGTGGGTCCCATATGAACTCAAGCCAAGAGACATTGAAAGGCGGAAAACCATCTGCGAAATTTTGCTTGCTAGGCAACAAAGAAAGGGGTTTCTCCATCGTCTCATCACTGGGGATGAAAAATGGATTTATTTTGACAATCCTAAACGTCGAAAAACCATTTGTGATCTTGGCCAACCCTCAACATCGACGCCAAAGCGGAATATCCACGGAAAAAATGCTTTACTCTGCATTTGGTGGGATCAGGAAGGTGTGGTTACTATGAACTGCTAAAAACTGGTCAAACAGTCACAGGAGATCTCTACCGACAACAAATTATCCGTTTGAGTCGAGCATTGCACGAAAAACGACCACAATATGAAACGAGACAGCGTAAGGTGATTTTGCTGCATGACAATGCTCGGCCTCACGTCTCAAAAATTGTCAAGGAGACGATAGAAGCACTTCGCTGGGAAGTGCTACCACATGCGGCTTATTCACCAGACTGTGCCCCATCTGACTACCACTTGTTTCGGTCAATGGCACACGCACTTGCTGAAGAACGATTTAATTCGTACGAAGATCTCGAAAAATGGATCTCCGCCTGCATAACCTTCAAAGATGAATCATTCTTTCGACGCGGAATTCGCTTGCTGCCCGAAAGATGGGAAAAAGTCATCGCTAACGATGGACAATATTTTGATTAACGTACTTTTTCATTTTCTTTCATGAATAAAGCTATACTTTTTGTAAAAAAACGGACGGAACTTTCTGATTTACCTAATACTTTAGAAGTATCTTCAAAATGAGATACCGTATCACTATACTACCAGATATTAACCCTTTGCAGACAAAGGTTTGGAAAGTATTGGAAATATTTCCTCCAGAAAGCTAAATCTTGTATTACAGTTTTAAATTTTAAATGAAAATAAAAATATATACTGATTTTGTGTTACTGCAATAATTAAATTATATTTTCTGCAACTTTAAGCATTGAACATATGAACTATACGCAATAATAAAAACCGCCCTAAAATACATCTATAGATTGAGGCTCATTGCCCCACTTTCTTATACACTTTGGTGGACGGAATTTGACTTTGTGTTTTCCAACAACTTCCTAAAAATCTCGTCATTCGTTCACGGTACAACATTGTTCACTTTGCGCTAAGTTTCACTTCTTGTTATAACTAAGTAACTGACTAATGTAAACTTGCAGACTTTTGGAAATGTTTCACTGCACCTTTGCTGCAGTATTTGGTAGAATCATACGTCTTCTTTACAGGATTTTGAAAAGGTTGGTAAATTATTTCGTAGTTATTAAAATTATAAAAGGAGGAACGTAAATCCTATTTGGTTTTTGTATCTTACAGTTGAAATGGAATATTTTTATTTTGCATGCTGATCTGCAACCTAATAATAATATTGTAATTCACACAGTTCGATTAAGGTGAGCATATCTCTTTTCCTTGGGGTTAAAATTTGTAAAAGAAGTTGGTAGGATAATTTTTAAAAAATTCTCCAATGATATCATTTTTGACTTTCTCTAACAAAGTGAAGAAATCCACACAGGATATAATAATAATAGCATGTGCAATGTTTACCAACGTATCAGATTGATTAACAAACACAGCGTTTGACAACGAAACTCTAGCCATTCGACAAATTTTTGTATAAACTTAGTACAATGTAGCATTGCCGAACATCCTTGTCGAACGCGTAAGTGCGTTCACTGTACGCTATATCGAACAATAAAACTGAACTTTACACCAATTCGTACATTTTCGAAACAACCGAGTGACGGATAATTGTAAAAAGTTTTCTCGTTACTCGCGAAAACCTTCGTGTACATCGACCTTTCGGTTAGTTTGTTGTATCCTACGCAAAAACAGGACGATGGACGGAAGACTCTCAAAGCATATGAGTTTCGTTATTAAGTTAAAAACTATATGAGTGCAATTACTGTTAGCATAAATTTGTAGACGATCCGCAATAGCCTGCCTCTGCTGAAACGATCCAAGCTAGAAAAATTGAAATTCGGAACAGCGAGAGCAACTGATCTTACCAAAGTGAAATGAGCTGCGATGAAAAAGCTACTAAATTTTTCATCATTGATGAAAGTTCAATCCAATTGTACCAAGTCTGTAAATACGAAACCGAAATTTTCCCATACGTGGGCTAACTGTCAATGTAGTTACCGTCCACACAAATTTCATACAACAGCATAGTTTTTAACTCTTAGCACTTCAAGCAATTTTAATTCCAAAATAGAAACAATTTTTTGACGTAAAATAATTCCATTGTAATGATTAATTTCCTTTCGTGAATATAATTTGAATTTGTGAATTTATTACTATTACTTGTACGTGCAACATCTCAATTTGTACCGACTCCTTAAATGCAAACAGAGCAATGTAAAAGCTGTTTTAAATAATAGTAAGGGAGTTTTTAGTGTCGCCTCAGAGGCGCCATTGGAATGCTAGGGGTTAATAGCGTTGAACATGTCAAATTTTCTGCCTGGAAACTACAATTTACTGACAGCATAGATTGTCTGTTACCATTTGAAGAAACCTCCTGCAGAATTGCACACAATGCTTGTCGAAGCTTACGGCGAGCATACTCTTGATAAATCACACTGCTTTGAGAGGTTTAAAAATTCAAAGGTGGCAATTTTGACGTGAGGATGTCATTTCTCGAATATATGACTTATTAAATTGATTTTCGTAAATATTCTTTTTGTTTATAATGTTTTTATTATCGCATTTGCTTAAATAAGACCTCCGAAGCTTCAGAATAATTTATCTATAATATTAACAATGTATTCTATTTTTCTAGTCAGAAGTGATTGTCAATTTTATCTTAAATTTCAATTAAACTAACAAAAAGTTACTACATCATTTTTTGAACATTAATTGAGACTGTAATAAAGTTCATATTCACGTCAAATTTAACACTGTCAAATTGTACGAAATTAAAAAATAGCCGAAATTGTTATTAAAATGCTCAGTTTTTTATCTTAAACAATAGGTAATAAAGAAGGGTACAATATGAAATAACGTGTAATAATAAATGAAATGAGAAGAATGATTTTCAAACGAAAGTTATTCAACATTTGGGTCACAATAAATTGCAACAAAAAGAACTAACAAAATCATTTTTCATTTCATGGAAAAGAATGATATTCTTCAGGAATTTTTTTGTAAAGTTATGTGTTTTTTTAATAGCGCACGGAAAGCTTTCGATTGAAAATACGCTTGCCGCACAGCGAGACGTTACGAAAACTGATGAATCTTAAATTTGTTGCATTCGCTATTTCATTCGGCGATTTTATTCGACGATGTAAATTTTCAGATGTTCCGAGCAGGATAAAATATGTATTCTAAGTGGATTATTCCCAAGAAAAGACGCCTACACTTTGAGATAGTCCAGGCATCTGGTAGACAAGCCTGTTTCGCCCTGTTTTCGTTAAGAGTTCTAGTTAAGTGGTTCAATCATGTGCACTGCAAGGCGGATATTTAGCTTGCCATGTTTATAGCAACGTAGGATGAGCAAAACTTGATACAAGCAGGAGGCAAGATTGAGGGGAGGGCGAGACGGAGGGTTCGCGGGATTAGTGGCGAAGCCTCGAAATTAACGGATCCCGAGTTCCCCGGTGGAAGTGAAAAATGCTCGCCAGGTCAGGCAGTCTGCTCGCATCATACTCTCACGAAAATTACAACCGCCGCGGAAGTATTCTTTGCATCAAGTACTACAAACAAAACATGAAAATATAGTAAAATGAGCGCGGACCTCTGGCTCAAGCAAGTTTCTGTTTACAAAGCCTGGGATTAAAAGTGAACAATGTGAAGTTCATTATAAATCATGAGATGTTTATGTAAATAGAGTAATGTTTTGATATATGCAAGAAGTTCGGGATTAAAATGTTATTCGCATCATGCCCAGACATTATTTCTTCACCACTTACCGCTAGTGAGTAGACATTTTTAATGAAACGATAAAGCTTTTTATATTTGAAGATATTTTTCATACTTTTATCAACATATTGGGGACATCATTAGGATTGTATCCATCGCGTTATATACGTATATTCAATTCACAAAACGGTGGAGTCTCAATTATCAGTACTAATGAAACACAGGTGTTCAAATAATAAACCTGTTAAATAGCTACAATATAGTATTAAATTTTTAAACATTTGTAAAATACATCGGGCTGTAGAAGGAAAGCTTTTAACCCTTTGCACTCGAAGCAATCCATTCCAAAATTGAAAAAATATTTTTACCTATAATAACTCCATTGTAAATACTTTATTTCCTTTCACACATACGAAATTAATTACTATTACTCGTATTTTGAATATTAATATGTTTATTAATTTCTTCTTCCAAGAAACAAAAATAAAGCATTAGATACTGTCTTCTTTATATATAAATATATTTATAAATAAGATCACACAACAAATTTTTAAGACAAATTGATAATAGGTACCCTGGTACCTGAGTATGAAATTCTTTTATACATTTTATGTAAGCGAAACAAGTGATACAATAATAACCAATAAGAAAGAAATGGATTTTACTTTATTGTGAAATGTATTCTCATTTTAATATTTGGATTACGGAGCATTAATAACAACTATTTTACATTATTTCATAAGAATAACAAACGTGCATCTATTTTAGAGTTTTTAGCTTATTATTTTAATTCATTTAGTTTATTCTAAGTTTTTAGCATTTTTTTTGGTAGATGAAATGTATTGAGTATCTCTATTCGAAGTACGTGGAATTATGGTCCTCTATTATTGCTGAGTAGTAAGCAACGCAACAATAGTTGTAATTGGGCAATATGTAATAGCAACGTGAAACCTCTTGCAATAATTGAGTAAATTTATTGTCTATAATACGGACAGGTTAAAATAAGGATTCGTTTAAAGCTTAACAATAACTACAGGATCCTTTACTCATATCGCTGTGATCTGATTAACGGATAACCGAGAATATCCCAAAACCGAACTCGTGCGCCATTTCCAGTGATCCAATTCTAGGAGAATTGTGCTTCAAAATAGCATTGTCAGTACAAAATGTTTGTCGCATTTTTCTCGAAATGACTTTTTTAAATAGATGGAAAGTGAACTCAAAAAGTATACTACCGATCGTGTCCAATAAATGTGGATTTATTCAAAATTGTATTTTCATTTGACTGAATATTTTTATAGAACAGCATTCGGAATTCGAATGACTTTTACAGCACAATTACAGTCGGTGCATTTTTCTGAAAAAATTATATTTACTTTTAACTGTCGCAATTTTATCAATTGAGCCATCTTTGATGATAATTTAGGTTCAATCGAAGCATCGCTACATATAATAATAAAATATTTTTAGTTTTCTTGTCTCAAACAATTAGGTTTTAGGTCATTCTCGCCTAATCTTGAATCCGTTAAAGAATAATATTTAGAAAAGTAATCTTAAAAAAACAACAGCTAATACATATATAAAAAATATAAATAAGGATTAATGGAAAACATATGTAAAGTATAGAACGTATGAATAAATAAAACTTTAAATAAAACTAAGCAGAAATTAAGTTTGTAATCTAAACAATTTCTTTGAAGTGTCGAATGTCATTTCAAACAAAATTAATTATTAAATTTGAATTTGACTAACTTGAGAAATAAATATTTTTGTATCATCATCGTAAATCCCTACGACGAATTTACTACTTACTACTTAGAAATATAATAAAATCACTAACAAAATTTTAAAACAAAGAGAATTACCAAATGGTTAAATATCTGAAAAGTTTCTATATCGTAAGAATTTACATGATTTTCGTCAAACATTTTGTAGCTGTTAATAATCAATTTAATTACACCGTTTCATGAGTGTATCAATTGAGAGAGGCTTACCGACAAATTATTCCGTGTATATAAATATTAAAAAGTAAAAATTCGAGGTCTCAAGCAAAATTTTTTATATAGGATTGGGTCCTGCTGTTCCGATCGAATATCCCATTGTTGTGTCGAGCGGAAGATGCAAACTAAACAAGAAACCGGTTATTGCAAACAAATGCTGGGCGAGTGTGCGCAAGGTCGGCAATTATGGCTGTGCTCGCGTTCGCGGCACAGTACCAGAAAATCATGTGCTGCGCACGAGCTAATAATAATTTGCAATCCCGTTAGAGGTAATCTGTATTTAGATAACAACTGCGTCCATAAACCAACTGTTTACCCGGTTGGAATACGTAGCAATTCTAAGCAATTTCTACATCCTGAATATCCGTTCATGGGGGAGCGGGAATAGTGGGTGAACGCCGTGCCTGATCGTTTTCTATTTCAAATTCGTCGAGCAAACATTAACGACCCCGTGCATTCGCCGTATAAACGATTACCTTCGAATCTGTATCCCATTAAAACCGAATCTCTGTTTCGGCCGTCGTGTCGTCGCACCGTGCGTGCAAACAGTTCCGTCCTGCCGGGACACGAATAAGCGTTCAAATTGTCACGTGTCGCGAAACACACGCTGCTGTACAAGCTATCTGTGAAATCGTGTTACAATCGGCAAGGAGCTAATCCTACTTAAAAAATACGAGGTTCAGTCAAATACACTGCCATGCCATACTAAAGGAACGTTATATATTCACCGGGAAATCATTGATTTTTAACTCGGCAAATACTGCATAAATTTTATATCCTTTGCGCGAGTTTTATCCAGAACTGGAAAAGGGTTGAAAATAACTGGTTGAAGCTGTTTTATATAGTAGGGCATAAAATATCGAAATATTTGCTATTATGTGATTATGCTGATTATGTAAATTGCTATTATACCATTTGAATAGCTGCTTTACTTTTAAGCATTAAAGAAAATGTAACTCTGGCGAAATTTGCTTGGCATCGAGAGGTTCATGATACTTATTTTATTATATGTTCAAGCGTCAAGGAGAAATCCAAGAAGGATTGTTTCAAGATGTACTTAATGTATTACTATGTACGTCATTCAAGGTCACTAAAGGTCAACTGCAATAGGAAAGAAATTGTCAAAGAACTGTGCAAATAGTTTTGTATCTTCTGTGTTTGTTGATTTACTTGTAATTACTGGTACGGATCACACAAACATAACGTTCAGTCATATTGTACGCTTATCTGTAACCACAAATGTTATTATTAATGCGACTGTCAATTAGTGTGAGGCTTCGTAATATTTAATCTGTGTTCAATTTTTAAAAATGCGTTGCACGATAGTAGAGAAAGTGAAAATGGTTATCATTTATGGGTAATATCATAAAATTATGAAGGAAGCGGTACGTGTGAATAGAGAAAGATTTATGTCATGTAAATGTGAAGATTTCTCTGAAGATGTTTCTATATTTTTGTAAATAAATAAATAAATAAATAAGCAATAAATGAAAAAGTTTTATAGCACAGGATATTGGGCAACAAAACACGTTATCGAGTGAAAAAAACAACTGCTAATGGACACAGTAAACATTTTGGAAGGTAGAGAAAAATTTTGCTCTGTAACGGATAAAAATGAAATTTATCGTTGTTCAATTTAACGCAATCTGTTAAACTCTGTATCCATGTTCGAGGTCGTCGTTTCGAATAAGAGCAGTGAGTACATAAATATCAGGCTGCATGTAAATTGTCGAAGTATTGGAAAAGTGCTTTGAAACTTAGTTTCGGAATATATGTATATAAATCATATTTAGAATTCTGGAAATTTATTCCCTACTGCAGTTGACCTAGAGTGACCATGAATGACCTCTGTATTGATGATTCTACACGCCTCGAAATACTGTATCAGAATGTGAATAAGAAATCATATTGTTATATTAAAAAAACTAAAGATGACCTTCATATATCCTTGACGCCTCAATCTATAAAAAGTTAGTAACATCAAATTATGATTTCTCCCTTTGTTACTTTTCTTTATCCAACATTTTATTTGTTCTAGCAAATTAATAAAATTGTTACAAATCATGGGTATATACTTTTTATGTAATAACTATTTTCTCCGAATGTAAAACAAATAAATTAACAGGCTAAACAGTTTGACAAATAAAGCTCTAACTGCTCTTAAGCAATCTCAACTGTATCGTTGTCAAAATGCACCATCACGTGAGGCTTAAATAACGTGTCTAGTTTAATGTAAATATCAAATAATATTTTTGATCGCGCCGAATGGTGATGATGCGAGACTTGTACGGGATGGGTTACTAGTGAAATGGATCTGATCACCAGGATTAACTTTGTAGAGAACGAGTGGAACAAAACTTTATTTACAATATGTGAACTTTAGTGGACTGTATAATGATAGGTGAGACTTAGCGCAATTTGAAATATTACAAGAGTATTCTTGTCTAAAAACCGTAAGATCTGAACCGTAATTCAGTGCCGTTAGAGAAGTGTATGACTTCGGTAACGTTTGTTAATCTTGCTAATCTGACGCGCGCTTGCCGAACACCGGTATTTAAGTTCAATCGTCAAATGGGTGTGACTAGACTTGACCAATGAACAACAGATATTTTCGGGAAGGTCGTGACAATTTTGAAGGGCAGTCGCCGCCCACGCTGGTCGAAGAAAATGGTGAAATTGATGGTGAAAGAGAGAGACGTAACTTTCGGCAAGCCGCGTTGACGGAAAACAAGGGACAGGCCGCGCAGCGCAGGTAAGGCCCGTCCGGTAACGCATGACAAAGAGACTCTTGAAGCGGGCGAGGAGACGGCAATTTCGGAGGTAACTCTGGAGGTGCACGTGTAAAACAGTTGTTAACAATAAACCGCTTCCCGAGTCCTAATCCCCGAGGCGAGGATTTTTACGTTCTCGGTTGTAAATAACAAAATCCCGTTCTCGGCACATTTGTTCGCCAAATGTGCGAGACTGACAGTTCTGTTGCAAAACTAATAAAGTGACCCTCGATGGTCACGCAGACAATTTTACTGTGTTAGTGTTTCCAGTATCCACGCGGGTAATAACCACGGAGCCACTGATTAAACTTAAATAATAATTTCGGCACATAATGTAGCCATGATTAAATATGTAATATCAAAGTTGTTCCGGTTCATCGGACGATAGACGTGGCGCAGCTAAGGGACTTTATCTTCTTATCTTGGAACGTATACTATTGGGATCTCTTTCCAGTATTTTTCAAGGAACGCAATATTACTAAAAACAACAATAATGTTTGAAACATTCCAACGTGTTACATAAAGTTAAAACCTGTTTGGAGACTGTTATATAGTTCTCGAGAATTTGCGTTCAAATGCATAACTGCTACTTCAATAGACGCATTTATGTAGAAAGACAATATTAACGTAAATGAAATTGTACAAAAGTATGGGAAGTACAGATGAATTACCATTCTTGAAAAATAACTTTTGAAGAATTTAACTTGGTAATTTGATATATTCATAGCTAAAACTGTTTAGTCAATAACTGTAATGTTGCACTTATCAAAATATGTTATTCCATTCAATAAGGAACCATACCCTTCAAATTTCGAAAAATCATAAATTCTAATAATGGTCTCTTTTATTGCGATAATAATTCCCTACTGAAATAAACAATTTCTTCCTCGCGTATTCTAGGATATCTTTGAAAACAACAGAGATTAATATATTATGCTATACATTCTGTAATATCAAGCAAAAATTTAAATAAACAGTATCTCTTTCTACGGAACTTTTATGGAAAGATACGTTATTCGTTGGTGTTTCATCAAAAAGTATTCTTGTGTAATAGAATTTGTATAATAAATAACGCGTTTCAATACATTTATAAGAGGGATTTTCATAAAACGGCCAACATATTCAAAATGTCCATAAAACATTGATACTTCTGTCACGTTATTATAATACTATGTATTCAACTGCATCATTATGAATAATATTCAGTACTTGCTGCAACACAAAAACTTTTTTAATATCATAGTACCAAATACCTGTTATGTTAAATGACTGTTCATTGAATACTTTTATTTACAAGATTTAAACATGAAATTTAAAATAGTGAATAAATTTAGGGAATTATAAAGTATGGCTACATTATTCTCAACCGACAAACATTATTAAAAATTAAGAGACATGCTATAAAATATAACAGCCATCCCTTACGATCAATCCAAAAAATTTTTATTCTTCATGTAGATTTATAGTCTATTTATCTAACGTGTACTAAAATATTTGTTACTTACAAACAATAATTTCTTCATATTCTTTATATTAAAGACTTACGCTTTATATTAAGACTCTGCCTCCTTCTATCGAAACACATACGAACAAACTTTTTAAAAATACTACCACAGTTCCTAAGCAGATAGAACCTATCGAACCTAGCTCTACAATTATTTCGATCCCTGACACAATTTAGCCAGTATTGGATTCTTCCTCCAAAAATGGCGGAGCATTTCCAATTGCGCGACCACAAGGCACACAACGATGCAGGAAAGATTAATTATTCGGGTGATTAAAATTAGAAAACCGCCGTAAGGCGGTCCAAACACCGTGAGAACTATGTATTTAACGCGGGTTCGTTTACCTTCGTCGTAATTACGAGACCGTTACCGGTTTGCATCCGCGGTTTACGACTAAGCCGACGCGTGGTGATGTATTAATTATTCCCTGACGGAGACCTATCGACTGGTTGACGAGCCGATATACCGGGGCACGATGTTAGAACGAGTAGGATGGTAGCCATCGGGAAATGGGAAGAAAAAGGATAGCGAAAGAGAGGAAAAATATGGATAAGAGTGGATGAATTATGACACTAGACTACGTGGCGGATTAACGCGGGGGAGAAGTGCCAGGCCGAGGAACGTGCAGAGCGTCTTCGAACTGTTTTTTTCTCTCTTTCGTACGCATCGTATGGGCACGTCTGAGGCCTCAGCCTGAATCTGGAGGGTAGGTGTGGCACGTGAAGAGAAGCATCATTAGTTAGCCGAGCTCGAGTAGAGATTTCTCCCCTTTCCTCTGCTCAGCTCCGTCTCCTTCTCCTTCGTCTTCTTTTTCCTACTCGTCTTCCACCCGTCTTCCCGCGTGTGTATATATTTTACCTTTTCCGTGCCGTTCCGTTTCGTCTCCGTCCCTCTCGCCCCGGCCCCTTAACGTCGCGCGCACACACCGAGTATCTCGCGCGAGCCTAACCCCAAAGCAGACGTTTCCCATCACGCCGGTAACGAGTGATGCCAACCAAGTAAAACGACAGGGCAACCTTTTCAGACGGTCTCTCGATCGCGAATCTCGTTGACGGAGTCTGGCAATTACCGAGCTCACGGAATTTTTACTTTGATCCTAGCACCGATCATCTGCAGGCTCGTTAACCCAGCACCGGTTCTTATGCCACTTGCAAATTCCCACGACACAGGCAAATCCGGCGAGCATGTACCGTCCGTACAGATTTAATTAGTTTGAGTGACCCCTTGATTTTCGTAGCCTTCTGATTTCCAAGAAAAAACCTCTCGTCTCCATTGTTGCACTTTTCAGCATTATTCCATAAGTTGGTACGCAGATTGACACACTTGACTATACCACCTGTGTGTACTCATTAATTGTTTGTTGCGTAGAAAAATGTTTTGACCAGAAGCTGTTCGATATTGAAAGGGGTGTTTGATGTATTAATTAATTTTTTATACTTCGCGTTTTTTGTTGAGACGTAAAAAACACTATGAAAATATAGAATACAATTTTTCTCATCCAAAGCTGCGTACTCGAGAAAATCAAATTTGAGAATGCAGCGAATATGAGTGCTACTAACAAGGGAACATATTTAGATGCGAAAATCCGATTTTGATGAAACTTATGGGAACATATAGCTTTATTGTTTAAACAAAATACTTTTGTTAAAATTTTCTTCAAAAACACACAATTAAGGAGTGTTTTCACCCCTTCAAAGTGGATGGTTACCGATAAAAAAAAACACGTGTCAAATATTTTTCAAAGAACTATGAGCTCCCATAAGTTTCATAAAAATCGGATTTTCGCATCTGAATATGTTCCCGTGTAAGTAGAAATCCTTCCATCCTCCTTATACGATACCTTTGTGTGTAAACCATTCGTTCAATCGATGCTAATCATTATTAAATTTCTTAAAAAATCAGATGTATCTCCCTAAATGTGAAGGTATGATTGCATACTGTATACAATAATATTTCTGTGATGTATATTGCTAATAACCCTGTAAGAGATTCATAGCTTAATAAAGAAAAATAAGGAACCATCTGATGCGTCTGAACCTGACTGACTAATTCTATTGACTGTGTATACTGAAATACGCGAACCCGAAGAATCTGAATACTTGATTTTCTCTAAAACAAAACAGCAAACGAAAAAGTGTTATTATTTATGTATATAATATATATGATAACTATATTTTATATTTTCTTTTTCGTAAAAAAAATTCAAGTTTTCAATGAGAAAATGCTTCGAGAACAGTTGTCACAAACTATATTCAGTTTATTTAATGCCACGTATCGTCTCACGAAGAAGAATAAAGTACTTCTACATCGTCGCAGAGAAGGTATAGCTCTTCTGAATATCAAGCTACGCATTGTAATTTTAAATATTGACGTGCGCAATATTAATTTGATTTCTCTTATGCGGTATTCAAAATTGTGGTCGATATAAATGTATAACGTTGGTTGTAAACAATTGGAATCTGTTTGCACCATTTTTATTCGCTCTATTCCACTGGACTTATATAGTATGAAAATAATTCATGTTATAAAATCCGTTTTAGTTTTACGAGAGATACGGCGTATTTAAATTTGTACTAAACCTCAAATATCGAAAAGAAAAACCAATTTGACGAATATTTAATACAAGATTGCAGATGAAAGTTTCACAGAGTTTTATCTATTTCCTTTAAAATAATATTGTACTTTCTCGGTAACTGTGAGTTCATCTACCTAACGAAAGTATTTCAATTTAAAGAAGCAGCAAAAATTGTGCAAAGCGCAACTCAGCGTCCTAATACATTGTAATCTTAGTTAAAAATTACTTCATCGTGCTGTGTAACTTGATTAATCTCTTTAGATATGACAAAGGCGCTTATAAATGCGATTAAAGACATCCACGGCAGAAACTATATCAAAGTGCATTCACAAAGCTTCTGTTTCAAAGATTTGAAATTGAATACTTGGTCTCGTGTCTGAATATTAATTTGGTTGAATAACAATTTGGTTGAATTTATAACATCCATAAGTATGAATATATAGGTTCTTTCGTCCGACTTTGACAGCTTGAGTGTCTCGCTATCGTAACTCGTATTGAAAAATGTTCCCGGGGAAATTTGAATGATATCGAGTAGAACATATTTTAATGTTAGTAGATTTTTCACGAGTGAACGCGTACAGATTACAAGAATGTCAACTGTGTTTATTTTTACGTAGAATGATGAATCTTTTAATACATCAATTGGGGCAGCTCGATATAAAACGTATGTAATTATGTCAATGTATCGATATTAAACAATTGAACAACGTATTATCAATGCATGTTTCAGAATATCAACTGATGCATTAAACAACGTAGGCCAATCGTTACTCTACTGAATTTTGTAAGTGCCACAATGTAAGCAGTTGTCATGGGGAACCTTTCCTATAAAATAAAAAGCAAACATTTTGATTTTATAGTAATGGTGACTTAAAATTATCTTAATTCATTACTTCCTTTAAAAAAACAAAGTTGACTTTTATACAACCTTTGCGCGTTCATTCAAAATAGAACTAATAACACAAAAATATAACCTACTTGATACCAGTCGCACTTCCCCTGAAACATTTGTCGTCGCGTGTAATAATTACAAAACATCGAGATCCCAAAATTACACGAGACTTTCTGTATACAACGATACATAAAGACACCATAATTTTCCTAGCAAAATTATCTTGAGGGTATGCACAAAATTGGGGAGGTGTGGTCGAATTTGAAAATTGACGACGTACATAAAACTATGAAAATTAATTGCCTTCAGAGCCAAACGATTTTCAAACCATGATTCTTTAAAATATCTTTTCCTGTAAAGAGTACAATTAAAAAGAACGATATAATGAAACTGTAATCGACTCGCCATTCAGTCTTAAACGAGGGATAAAATAATAAATATAACCTTAAGCTCAGGTAAAAAGTGGTATAAGCGAATTAAATAGAAAACAAAGTCCTCGCAACGAATGTCGCACAAAACCGCTCCGTGTTTCAAAAAGAAAAATTGCATCTGCGAATTGCCTCACACAATAGACTTCTCAATCATGAATACTCACAAAGACGCAACAAAAGAAAATTAAAGTTTGCATAACGAATATTTTACTGTAAGAATCCAATATACATTACAGCAACGTGAATATTATAACATGGGGGAAAAAACGAGTTAACGAATTCGAATGACGAATTAAAAATACCTTTCTTCAATTAAATGATAGAGTACATATGTTAAAACAATATGCAATTAAAAAATCACTTTGTCGGAACGCGTGAAGTCGATAAATCGTAAGAACGAGCGAAGAAAGTGATAAATCAGCGTCTGACCATAGGTATATGGCGTCGTAGAAAACGAATAACCATGTAGAACCGTAGGACTTATTAAAAAACCAACCCTTTCGCCATCAGAGATTCAACGAGCGCGATTTCCGAAAAAAAGGCGAGGGAAGAGATAAAAACGCCGTGTTATCAGCGATAAGTGGCCCGACCGCATGAAATAAGGCCTCTAATTGCATCGCGTCCGTTAATGAACCGGTGCTGAATTTCGCTCACCGGCGGAAAACCCGATTTCCCTCCTTTTCTCTCTCTTTTCTCTATTCGACGTGCACGTGCGTTCACTAGCGGCACCGATCGATCGTCATTGCCATACACGGCCTAAAGCTACGCGTAATATCGAATCGCATATGGCCATGCACAAACGGCAAAGTGAGTTTATCGCGGATTTCCACATGGACCCATAATATCTGCTTTGGTGTTTGTCCACGGCCAACATGACGCGTGCACTTTTCCGAGGAAACGCTCCGCTCGAAAACCCCAAACATTGTTTCGCTGCGTCGAAACATTGAAGACACCGATCCCTTATCGATGTGCACACCAGATCCATTTGCGAAATACATACTATGCGCTAAGCACATTCGCAAGCGTTACTTGCGATGAAGCGGGCTTAACGCCGCCGTTTGCCAGATCACTCATCCGGGACAAAAAACATTTTGGAAAAGATGGTGTGAGAGGAAAAAAGGAAGGGAGCATTTGGATTTGCTAGATGACCTAGCAAGCCCTGCCTTAGACGCTCGGATATCGGAAGGCATATATACAGGATGCCTCGGGATTTAATATTCGAACTACCAAACCACTCATTTTGACTGGTCCCTAGTTTTTTCTTTCGCAATGATTGAAGTTATAAAAATGTTTTCATCAGAAATTTTCGGATGTACTTTTTAAACCATTTGCCCTACAACAACGAGTCAGACTCGCGATCAAGATTTCAAACTGAATCTTCTAAACATGTATTTCCTTAATTTTCTTTAAATGGAAATAAAATTCTATTTAATTGTTAATCGCATGCGATTATTGAAGAATAGCTAGGCACGCAGTAACTACAAATTTGTCTTTTCTTTTTGTCGTTCTGCGAAGGACAAAGAAAGTCTAGTCACTTTTACTGTAAAATAAGTCGTAGGCCAAGGGGTTAAAACAAATTCGAATGTGTAATAACCTTGACCATGACTATGACCTTGGATTGGATGGTGAAGAGAAAAGGCCGTATAACTTAACCTCAGGTCCTGCAATTTTTTTCGATCCCAGAATTTTCCTTTAGACAGTATCATTTTCATTAAGATCCCTCGATTTTTAAGTCTTATTGCTTCTTCCTCGGACTTTAGAATATTTTCTTATACCCTACCATTTTTTTCTATTCTCACCTATTGTCACCTCATTCTGTTCTCACAAGTTAGCAGAAGAGAGGGCCATAGAGAGAGGGCCAGAGAGAGAGGGAAGGACCCCACTGGCAAAAGTGGGGTAGGCGACCCTTGTGGGACACCGAACCGCAGTAGTTAAGTGATAGGTCGAGGAAGAAGACGGCCATGTAGTGGCCCGCATTAATATTCGGACACCATGATACTCGGGATGTTTTTGCTGTATATCTCCACTGGTATTCTTGTCTCCATTGTCGAATCAGAATATCATCTATAAGATCGAAGGAAGAATTAAAATTACGATTGAGTGAAAAATGGTCACGTATTCTGCTAGAATATTTAAATAATATTATTTCCAGTATGCTCAAACGATTAAGCCATGTAATTAAACAACAGTTAAAGTATATGTACATTTTTAATAATAAAATTATAATTCGCGAATTGTCCGAATATTTTTACTATGTCAAATTTGAGCATTGTTTTGTTTAACATTGATTAACGCGAAAAGTGTATACGTTAAATAAATAAAAACTTCTCTAGCATTTAAAATAAGTGTTTTTTATTATTACAAAACGACGTATTCTTTAAGTCCATTAACAGTGGAGATATATGTATAGTAAGAATTTATCGAGTATCATGGTGTCCGAATAGTAACGCCTTCATTGTAAATGTCATAACGCGAGTTTATATGTGAGCAATAAATAAAGTAGTACTACTCCTAAGAGATATCTTAGGATAGTATACCACCCTTTTCGATACCCCTTAAAATTTGTAAATGTTGTGAGACAATTTCAGGAAATGGTAACCACTATATGTGGCCGAACAAGTGGTACAGCCGGACAACGAATATTTGTATATGTAAAAATACGACGAAAAACGGAAATAACGCACGAAGTAGAATTGATTTGCCATGATCAGACTATCTAGTAACATTTGTATTTGCTGCATTTACAAATTTGATTTTTTTTTTAAAAAGAAACACCAAACGAAAGAATATTGTTTCTTTTCTGATTTGTTTTAATATTGTAGTATCATCCCCCGACCTCAGACAGTATAGTGGATTAATAAAATTGTATACATAAAATATAAGCGTTTTATTTTTAAATCGTGCAGGAATTTCTGTAGTTATCTAATAATAGTGTGAAGTGTATACGAGTATAAGATTTTGACCTGTTTTTCAGAATATTGAAAATGTAGAAATTGAGTGATCTATTCTGGAAAATTCCAGTGAGAAATCAAAACAATTTTCCTGGCGAAGGCAGTCGAAAAATTCCTTTGCCATAGGAAACCTGCTACGTTCTTCTTCGTACAGAAGCACGATAATAGAGTAATTGACAGGATTGTTTGCAGATTCGCCTACGGGTACGAAACATACATTTAATTGAAATCGAATGTGCCTGAGGGTTGTACGTCAAACTACCGACCAAACAGAATCTGCTTCCGTTCTGAGCGAGCGAAGGTCAATCGAATATCCTCCGGCATTCGCAGATATTGTTTGATTCTTTTCTTTCTTTCAAACGTTTGTTAGTGAACAAATTTAATATCTATTGTTGCAGAGCCACTGCGCTGCATGAGAGACCTGCACAAGAAAACATGTCAGCGAGAATAGACGTTGATGAGTTTTATAATATTTTGGTTTATAGAACATTACGTACTTCGAAAGGGTTTAGACACTTTCTGAAATTCAAGAGGCTCTTCATCATAAAGATTGAATATGTAGATTTGTGAAAGAAATTATTACTCGCTTGGTTCCGGTAAATAATCTTTAAATCATATAATAAATTCCTTATCTATTTCTATTATAATAGTTTTGCAACAGAAAATTAAAACTTTAATAATATGATTGAAGAAATTTAGGAAACAGTTTGCATCCTGGTGCATCCATTTGGAGAAGGGAAGAAAAGGTGTTTTAATAGATGGTAACGTATATAAGTTCCTGTCAATAAACTTTTCATATCAATGTAATTTCTATTGCATGTACATTAAAAATGATAACATAAACGAATCTATTATAAGTTGTAAGTAAAATTAAGAAGCAAATTTTAGAAGACATTAGATACTGTTTCGCAAATTTAATAAATTTAACTAGACATTGTGTATAGGCCAAATTAATTTCGTCACTGAACAACTTTATTAAAATCCAAAAACGTTACAATTATTACCAAAAGTATTGTAGAAAATCTTTTTATAATAGAAACAGCGTTTTAACACTAGAACTTCTAAACACTCCAGTTTTGTTATCAACAAATCTTTTGTTTCACAATTATTAACAGCGTATTAATACTGTTGTGGAATAAAGAAGAAGAATAGCTGCCGTACTGCAATCACGAATGTAGTTGTTTTCGTTACTCTAATCAATCTCTAATAATGTTACATTTCTTCAATTTCCAGTATCAGATATTCCAGCATTTAAGGGATAAAACACAATATAAGGCAGACAAATCATAGAAACAATAATTACTTCCGCGTCTGTAGCATTGCAGAGCAAATGTCACTCTCTTCTCAAAGCATGAGTTAACGAAGATGTAATTTCCATACAAAAAGACTATTTGAAGTGAAAACAATGAGATTAAATATTGAACTTAACTCTTTCACTGTTGAACGACGATATATCGTTGCGTATCCGATGGCGCCTTACTATTCGTATTGCGAGCGAACTCTATCTCAAAAAAAAATTTATAAAACGTTATCAATGGTCGAATTGCAAAAGAATTAAAATAATTGTTTTTGGGTTTAACTCTTTAGAAAATAAGGTTCGCTCTATAAAGATTTTGAGGTTAGTGCCGTGAAATCCCAAACCTTAGCAAATTCGTTAAATTCGTCTGGTATTCTGGGCATAGGTATGATACTTTCGCTCGACCCTAAAATCGTTAAATACTAATAGAACGAAAAGTTTCTCACAGTGCTTTTAAAAACAGCTCTCCAATTTCAAATTTTTTTGCAAATGTCTGAAACTCCTTTTTAATCAACAGTTTGCTTTCGTTTCATTTGCATTTGCAATTTGCAATTATTTGCAATACTGTCAAACATAAATCAAAGTGCAGAAATGAGTGCGGATATCCATTAACATTTCCTTTCCTGTTTCTCAATCACAACACCTTTTCTCGAAGAAGAAACGACGCTATGTCGATTCCATTTCAAAGACGGCCAGATATCACCTTTTAAAACTCCCTTTCTTTAAATCCGGCTAATAAAGTGAGAATACGGTACACGAAGAATTCCGATAGATAGCACGCGATGGTATTAATAAGAATATCTGTGGAATAAAGGAGCTTGTATTTAAATGAAAGAAAACTCTACGAGAACAAATAGTTTCGCTCCCCTGTTTGCTACGCCCGATCTCGGAAGACGAGTGGTGTTCTCTCGCTCGAACGGAAACTTATTACACGCGGATGAGATATTTACAAATTTCTTTGGAGCATCGTTTAATATTTATGAGCGAGCTACTTTCCGATAACAGCATCAGATGTTGCGGACACTGATTCCGTTGGCTTCGCGTCGAACAAGGCTCCTGTCGAAACATTGTTCCGGTTTCATCACATCCCGCTTTTCCCGAATATGTGATTTCATATGTTATTTCTATGAACAAATGCAACCGTACTGTTGCATAATCGAAAACGAAAGATATTGTGAACACGATTAATTCACTGTAGACATTTGTGCACTTACAGCATGCTCGATTTTGTAAAATATAGTAAAACAATCATTTTGCTACATTTATATTGCAGTAGACTCCTGTAAAACTCGGTCAAAAAATTGTTAAAGAAAAGATTGGATTTACAGCTACTAAAGTTTTTGAACGTCCTTTAAATAAGAACAATTATTTTTTTATTGGACCAAACGGTTTGACTTTACTTTAGTATTTAGAAACATTGATGTATTAAATGAATATAATTGGCTAAATTGCAAATTTCAATGAGAAAAGATAAAAAGAATATTTTAAAACGTTTTTATTTGAGGCAGCATTAAAAATTTGAAGTATGTGCCATGTAGAATTACGCTAATTATGCACATACTGAAAATTTTATCGAAACTGGTGGAAACCGCAGTTTTCGCGACTTTTAGTCAGTTTCTGCTTAAAATCCACAGATTCTTGAATTTTTCGATGCGTGTAATTTTTTTCTGCAACAATCAATTTTGACGAACTTTCCGTCACGTGTATAACTAATAAAAAAGTTATGGTAAGTGATTGTTTTATTTATTCACGTAATTCATTCCAATCGTAACGTTTTTGAAATCCTTTTTGCACGTTACTTAGTAAATCGATGCTTCTTAGTGTTAAAAGTATTCCAATCGTGTGGTCTAATTTTCAAATTTGTCCTTTTGACTTAAATGGTGTTATGTATAAAATACTTACACATAGTCGTAAAGAGAACACAGAGGAATAGGAATTTGTAACTAATTATATAAATAGAAAAAGCTAGTGGTATGGCAGAAGCGATGAAAATTTCACCCACTGAAAAACTACATATAGCGATTTACCTCGGATGAATTCGAGCTGTCTCGATACTTCTAAACATACAAGCGAACAATTTTGTTCGTCGTAGGATTTTATCTCTTTTTCAAGTGCACAAACTTTTTTCCATTACTACCACCAACGAAACGGCTTACAACTTTTAAAAGCGATCCTGAAGCAAATACAAAAAGGCAGGCAAAGAGTCAATTCCAACCCTAAGTTTCGTGATGGATTGTATAACTTAAGTGTGTGCAATAAATATCATAATGTCTCTACTATTTTCTTAAATTGTTTCTTGCTAGTTTCTTTTGTTAAAACTTTTTGAAAAGTGAATTAAAATGTATGGAGTGTCTGGCAATTGGTGCAATAAAATTATGACTCTGCACGAAAACGCTATTATAAATAGCTTGAAAATGAATATTATTGAAGGACAGAGGTCTTGAGATTATTACATATTATATAATACAATATTAGAAATATAATGAAAGTTGTGACGAAGAAATAAAAGTATGAACTTCGTTCTTCTCAATAATTATTAAATAGTTTAAATATTAAATATTATAAATATTTAACTTATGTCTTCACATAAATCGCTTCGTGTAGAAAACTAAACGAGCGTGAAAGATGTCGCGTGTAATAGACAAATTATATAAATATTAATTTATCCGTAAAAGAAGCGTTATTTTAAACCATATCACTGTACGATTTTGAATTACTCTTTCTATGTAAGTTGTATTATCACCATTGTACTATTAAAACATTGTCGTTCTGCATATGCAATGTACATACAATATACTTTGTTATCGCATTATTCAGTAAAATTTTGTATCGCATTATTCAGTAAAGTTTTGTATCGCATTATTCAGTAAACGAGTGTTTTGACGCGTGAAAGAATGTTGTTAATTCTTAAAGCGTATCGGTTTAATTCCTCTTTAATATATGTTTACCTTACATTTACATATATTACAAATTTATAATACTCTTTGCAGTGTTTAAGAGGTGCAGAAGCGTGCTCTATTAAAATGTTTCATTCCCGGTATCAAAATTCTCCAATTTCTACAACTCCCTTTTTGTAGGACGGCGTTATTTTGCAAAGCTGGGCAAGTATGTACTCTTCGGTGGCGGGTATGAGTTTTCAATTAAATCGGTGCATCGCGTATCGAGCTGGAAACGTGTTATCTTTTCTGTGGGAACACGAAATAGATTTTAATGCACTCACCAGTCAAATGGAGCCTCCCGGCGATGCTGCTGACGACCGTTTCCTGCGTCAGACGATGATGCGTCCTGCACCGATAAGTCTGTTTCTCGTCCTCCCGTGTGATATTCAGTATCATCAACTCTCCGCTTGATAGCATGTGATACTTGCCATCTGAAAATAGACACATCGAATTTCAACCATACCGCAACGTTGCTATAGCATTCTTCGGTTTCACTTGTCCAACAAAGGTCGAAAGACGGTCTAAGTTCGTTAGGCTCTCAAGTAAAATATTACCAATCTCTTTCTACATTTTCTTCTCTTGATAACGTTATCACGATATAAATAGGAAAATCGATATTTTACGTTTAATCGTATATTACTGTTCATAATTGTTTACAACGTTCCGTTACAACGATGGATCAATCTAACAATGTTACTCGATATGGTACCAATTGATATCGAAAATATATTCTCAATACGTTTATGAAGTTTGTACTACATTTGCACTACAGACGTGACCATTGATACCGTTATCGATAAATATCGATGACATGAATACAAATACTATGATCTATCGATGATATCGTTGAGACGCATAGAGGTACGAATCATAACAGTAAACGAATATATAACGAACTATAACGAAGATCAGGTTTATAAGTTTCGACTGTAGTCCGCCTCTTCGTTCTGAAAATAGTTGCATTTTTCTAGAAAGTATCTGCCCAGCTTTCTATAATATTGCGTGGATTTGTCACAAAAAATACAAAATGAATATGTATATATTATATTTATATTTGAAATTAATATTAATCCTCGCTTAGTATGTTTATATGTGTATTCATAAATCTCCGTCTATATGCCGAGATCAGTTCTTATTCAGTTTTGTCGTTGCGTGTCATAGTCCAGAGGGAAATTGTAAAGGATACACCTTCTATATTAATAAATCAAGTTTAATAAAAAGTATAAAGAAGGGTGTATATTAAATTCCATTTTCCAATATAAATAGTTCTAGTGTTGCGATGCTTCTACACACAGAGTTCCCGAAATTCGCAACAGTATATAAATATAAATAAAATCGGTGGGTATCTCGCAGCAACGTATTCTGTAAATTTTTACTGAACAATGATAGCAATTACATGTATTCCACTATTATTATACTATTCTAATAATGTCAATCATGTGGAAAACGGCAAGTGTTTTTTTACCGAATGACAATTTATAAACTATAATAATTCAGTTGATTAACGAAATGATTTTACTATTTAGTATAATAGTTTTTAAGTGTAATATTTTTCATGTATAATACATTTAAATTGCAACAATAATATCTCTTAATAAATAATAAAATCTCTTGATTTTAAAAAGTATTTTATTCTGTGTTTTGAAATAGTTTTCTCGATAATAAACGTGTATATACGTAAGGGAAAGTTTACACGTAAGTAAATTAGAATCGTGCAAAAGTGTTTCATATTGGTGATTAGTGACCAACACTGCGCAAACGTAAGTACGTTGATCGCGGACTGATAAAATAAATGTATTAATAAACAGATCGAACAATTTTTCAATGTCAAGAAGAACGAGAAATGAATCATCTAGCTAAATGAATAATGAGAAATGGAGGACGGAAATGAAAAGTTTTATATACTAGACTGCTACGTAAATGTGAGAACAATAGTGAAGGAATAAATTAAATTATACAAATTACAATTATCTTTATTCGCGTTTGAAATATTTCTTTGTTTCGTATACCCCTATCAATTAACAGTATGAACATACGAAATAATCCTATTTTCATTTTACCAATTACAATCATTCACGAATATTTCATATTAAAGGTACAAGTCAACGAGCAAACATAGTTGTATACGAAAAAAAACAAAGAAATAGAAAATTCAAACAAACGTGTGATTACTAGTAACACGAGAATTAAATTAAATAATATTTTTTAACATGATAATGTTTGTAATCTAGGAGATCAATAATGAAAATTGATTTAATAAAAGTGTGTTTGCATTTACAAGTACAATTCGTGTAAACTATATTGTTCAATAGAGAGTCTCGTATCGGCTGTTGTCGAGTGCGGACGTGTTTCAGTCGGTGCAAACGTAAACATCTTCGACCGCGAGTGTTGTGTTTCTACTTTCTGTACGGAAATTCCTTCACCATACCAAATCGAGTGTAATATCTGGTGCAAATTAGTTAAATTAATTATACAAAGATTTGCTTTACAGCAACAATATCAGAATGACCTCTGACTACAGGAGTCATCCCCAAACACCAGTTCCCCAAAGTTCTAGTGAACAAAGTACCACTAAAGCTAGTTATGCTTCAGTTACACAAAATAATATGTTCCCAAAGAAAGAGCAGGCTATCATTTTGGAAGCTAAAGATGAAATAGAACTCAAAGAATACATTAGAGCAATTGGAAGCCTAACAAATTCGTCCAACATTCGATTTGCCTCCAGAATATCTAATAACAGAATTTGTATCTTCTTAACTACCAAAGACATTGCTGAAGAATTAACTAGCAAATATACCAAGATTAATGTTGCAAACCAATCGATAGAAATTCGTCCCCTGTTAGTCAAACACAAATGACTCGTTTTTTCAAACGTTTATCCTACGATCCCTCATACAGTAATTGAAGAACTACTTGATAAACTCAATGTTAGGAGAGAATCTTCAGTGTCATTCTTAAGAGCTGGTTTGTCGGAACAAGGCTATTCTCATATCCTTAGCTTTCGACGGCAAGTTTACATTCATCCCGACGACATTCAGAAAGTTCCAGATTCCATTCAAGTCAATCACGACGATACATCTCACTGGATCTACCCTTCTTCTGACAACTTAAAATGTTTTATACGTAAACAAGATGGTCATCTCGCTAAAAACTGCCCAACTGCAAACAATAATAAGAATAAAACACTCGATCCAATAGCAAACCAGAACCCCACTGTAATTCAAAATTCTGAGTGTACACCTAATGTCACCATTAGTAAAGAACCCCGAACTGCTCAACTAAAGGAATTCATCTTCGAAGAACCTATAAGTACTCCACATAAACGAACTAGATCGGAGGTAAGCACAACAAACTCACAAGCAACAACGAATCCCAATTTAATGACACAAGAAATTAAGAAACCTAAAGAATCGCTAAAGCCACCAAAAAAACTAAGGAAATCCAAGAACACTGAGGTTATAGCGAAACCATTAGATGATATGTTGTCTCCTATAAAGGACGCACTAAATAATCCTGAGTCCCATCTAAATTTTCTCCAATTTAAAAGTTTTATGGAGAAAGTACACGGTTCAAAAACTACAAAGGAAATAGCAGAAGAATACACAGGAAATACTGACGAATTAGTAACCCTAATGGAAAAGTTATACCCTCTTCTTGAAGACAGGTGTATTAAACATAGATTCTCCCGAATTATGAACAAGCTTAAAAAATCACAGCCAATGGAACTATCGTCACCATACCTTACTTCGTTTGAAGAAGACGAAAGCCTTTATCAGGATAATATTGAATTTAATAAATACACTCAATGAGTACAAAAATAATTCAATGGAATATAAATGGGTTAAGGACACACTACGAGTACCTCCAAAAGCTCATAAATGAACAAGACGCTGACATAATTTGTATTCAGGAAACCAATTACAAAAACGCAAGTCACATAAATATTAAAAATTTTGAAATTACTCATAAAAATAGGAATAATTGTTCAGCGTCAAGTGGCGGAGTTGCTATTTATGCAAAAAACTACCTATATAAAACTGATTTGTCCTTAAACACTAATCTGGAAGCAGTGGCAGTGAGACTATATCTGGCGAACAGAATGATCACTATCTGCAATTTATACATCCCAAACAGCTATCATTTTAATCTCAGAGAACTATGGGAATTATTAAACCAACTCCCCAGACCGTTTATTGTTTTGGGTGACTTCAATAGCCATAACACTCTTTGGGGATCATATAAAATAGATCAAAGAGGCCGACTTATAGAAAAACTAATAGTTGACTACGATCTGTTCCTTTTAAACAATCAGGATCCTACACACTTCAACGCAGCAACTGGTAAATCAAGTTCTATCGATCTCTCATTTTGCACTCCTGACATTGCAGACTTAGTCGAATGGCAAGCATCCGCCGATCTCTTCGATAGTGATCACTTCCCAATTTTATTAAATATAGAACACAATACGAGCGCAGGAGACATCAACATACCTAGATGGAAATATCATAAAGCTGACTGGGATCAGTTTCAACTATTAACAGATAATGGAATTACCGAACTTGCTACACCAAACGAATCGAACGCACACCGCATTAATACACTACCCCAAGAATTCGCTGATAAAATCATAGGAGCTGCTTTTCAGACCATACCTCGAACTCAAAATAAGAGACAGAAAAAGAACGTTCCATGGTGGAATACGGATTGTGAAACAGCCATTAAAAACTACAAACATGCACTAAATACATTTAGACGCCATAATACCGAAATTAACAAAATAAATTACAAAAGATATCGGGCCACTGCTAGGAGAATTATTAAACAAAGCAAAAAACAATCTTGGATAGATTACATTTCTAGTTTAAATTGCAACACACCTAATGCAGAGGTTTGGAAAAAACTAAAACGCATAAATGGGAATTCGAAACATGTGGCCATCAGAAATATCGTCACGCCAGAAAACCAGTTAATATCAAATTCGCTTGATATAGCAAACTGTTTCGCCAGAACCTTCGCAAAGAACTCAAGCGACGAGAACTTTAATCCAACATTTCGAAACGTTAAACTTAATTCCGAACAAGAAGTACATAATGATAGACAATACAACTTATGAGAATCTGTACCTGAATTAAATGTTAAAATTAGTTTTGAGGAACTATTGTTTGCATTGAACAACTGCAAAAACTCCAGTCCTGGGCCTGACATGATCCCAAATATATTTATTAAAAAACTTTCCATCCAAGCGCTTAAGTACCTGCTAAGCTTATATAATTGTATTTGGATTAATAATGTGTTCCCGCAATAATGGAGTGAAGCAATAGTTGTTCCAATTCCTAAAACAGATAAAAATAGAAATCTTGTCGGTAGCTACAGACCCACCGCCTTAACGTGCTGTTTATGTAAAATAATGGAGAAAATTATTAACAGACGCCTCAGATGGTTTCTCGAAAGAAATAAAATACTATCTATTCATCAAAGTGGTTTCAGAAAACATCGCAGTACATTGGATAGCCTTGTGGCTTTGGAATCCAATATCTGTGAGGTCCTTGCCACCAAAAATCACCTTATCGCTATACGCCTTGACATAGAGAAGGCATACGATATGGTTTGGAGGAAAAAATAATCAAAATACTTAAAAGTCATAAACTCAACGGAAATATCTTAAATTTCGCAACAAACTTCCTTAAGAACCGGTTTATTCAAGTACGCGTAAACGGCTGCTTGTCCAGTAAAATAGAAATCAGCAATGGTGTCCCCCAGGGATCTGTCCTGAGTGTTACATTTTTCTTACTTGCAATTAATGAAATCACGAGCATCATCAAAGCACCTGTTAAGTGTACCCTGTTTGCAGACGATTTTACACTCTTCGCTTCCGGAAAAAACATCGAGACTACACAACTTATTCTACAGGGAACCCTAAATCAACTCAACACTTTTTCCCTAAATACTGGCTTCAAGTTCTCTGAATCAAAATCAACAGTTATAGTTTTCAATCGAAGTACTACCGAACAAGACAAGCCAAGCTGTTACTCGGAAATCATACTCTTTCTGTAGTCAACCAAGTAAAAATTCTTGGACTCATCTTTGACAGCAAACTTACGTGGATACCTCACATCAAGCAAATCAAAGAAAAATGTACCAGAAAACTTAATATCATGAAAGTATTAGGTCAATCGGAAAGTTC
The DNA here is from genome assembly GCA_028453745.1 of Agapostemon virescens. Lineage (NCBI taxonomy): Eukaryota > Metazoa > Arthropoda > Insecta > Hymenoptera > Halictidae > Agapostemon > Agapostemon virescens. The sequence continues at coordinate 17,802,229 of CM052090.1, read as the reverse complement.
TGACCATCTAGAGTCGAGTAGCCGTAGCTCGAACTGTGGGTAACTATAACCTCTAAAGTAAGGCTACCTTTTTAGTTTGAACATCTGTTAATAAAACTCAGTACACAACAATTTACGCTTGCATCAATAACTTCGTTTTTTTCTACATTGAAGGTGTCGGAATTTGAGCCGAATAAGCGTCATTTGCGTGAAGTGTTAGTCTTTTGTTTCAATTGGAAGAAAACGGCAGCTGAAGCTCATCGAATGATTGTAGACGTTTATGGCGATAATGCTGTTTCCGATAAAACATGTAGAGAGTGGTTTCGACGTTTTAAAAATGGTGATTTTTCTTTGGAGGACAAAGAGCATTCTGGACGGTCACGAGTATTCGAAGACGAAGAATTGCAGACATTGGTGGATGAAGATCCATGTCAAACGCAAAAACAAATTGCAGAAGCGTTAAATTGTGGTCAATCTGTCATTTCCGACCGTTTAAAAGCCTTAGGGAAGGTCTACAAGGAAGGAAAGTGGGTCCCATATGAACTCAAGCCAAGAGACATTGAAAGGCGGAAAACCATCTGCGAAATTTTGCTTGCTAGGCAACAAAGAAAGGGGTTTCTCCATCGTCTCATCACTGGGGATGAAAAATGGATTTATTTTGACAATCCTAAACGTCGAAAAACCATTTGTGATCCTGGCCAACCCTCAACATCGACGCCAAAGCGGAATATCCACGGAAAAAAGGCTTTACTCTGCATTTGGTGGGATCAGGAAGGTGTGGTATACTATGAACTGCTAAAAACTGGTCAAACACTCACAGGAGATCTCTACCGACAACAAATTATCCGTTTGAGTCGAGCATTGCACGTAAAATGACCACAATATGAAACGAGACAGCGTAAGGTGATTTTGCTGCATGACAATGCTCGGCCTCACGTCTCAAAAATTGTCAAGGAAACGATAGAAGCACTTCGCTGGGAAGTGCTACCACATGCGGCTTATTCACCAGACTGTGCCCCATCTGACTACCACTTGTTTCGGTCGATGGCACACGCACTTGCTGAAGAACGATTTAATTCGTACGAAGATCTCGAAAAATGGATCTCCGCCTGGATAACCTCCAAAGATGAATCATTCTTTCGACGCGGAATTCGCTTGCTGCCCAAAAGATGGGAAAAAGTCATCGCTAACGATGGACAATATTTTGATTAACGTACTTTTTCATTTTCTTTCATGAATAAAGCTTTACTTTTTGTAAAAAAACGGACGGAACTTTCCGATTTACCTAATAATAGCATCCAAAAAGTGGGGAGCAGACTTCAAAATTCTAATCACTACATATAAAGCCTTAATTAGATCTAAAATTGATTATGGATCGATAGTATACAATTCGGCCAAATTTACGACGCTTAAACAATTAGAAACAATTAACAACGGCGCAGCAAAAATAGCAACGGGAGCTTCCTGCACTAGCCCTGTGGCAGGCTTGCTTAGCGAAGCAAACCTGCCACCACTTGACTACAGAAGAATGCAACTAACTCTTTCATATATTCTAACCACTGCATCATCCCGGTATAATCCGACGAAGGAAATAATTTTTTCAAATAAATATATCTATCTATTTAATAGCAAGACTAAATTACCGAAGCCAATAAACATTCGTATTGCCAATATATTGGAACAGTTACACATATCGATCCCTAATATTTTCCAAATTGAAGTTATTAGCACTCCACCCTGGACATTGAAAATACCAACATTCATTAAATTCGATATTCCATCGAAAAAACTAGAAAACCATGATCTCTTGAAAGCATCCTTCCTAGAAAGTTCCAGCCGTTTTTCAAACTATTCACCAATATACTATGATGGATATAAAACTAAATTAGGAGCTGGCTGTGGTGTAGTAACCCCCGAAGAAAACATAGGTTTTAAACTATCGGACTACTTCTCAATCTTTTCATGTGAGGCTTACGCTATTCTGGAGGGACTGAAGTATATAGAAAAAACTATTAACAGAGGCAAATTCATTATCTACACGGACTGTAAAAGCCCTCGCAGCTCTACATGATACCGAACCGGAAAATCCTATTATTAGACAAATTATCGAAAAGTACAATGAAATTCTGTCAAATAAACAAGTTACTGAAATTTTGTTTGGGTGGGTTCCATCACATGTTGGAATTACAGGGAACGAAGAAGCTGATAAAGTTGCAAAAGTTTAATCGTTTCTCAAGACTCTGAAAGAACACTGGAACTTGTCCTGGAAAAACCAATTCAGCCCGGCACTATCGTTCAACAGAATGCATCAGGTTGTGTTGACCAGACTAAGGATTGGTCACACAAACCTGTCTCATGCATACTTAATAGAAAAGAAAAACCAACCAATATGCAACAGCTGCCAGTCTACTAATTCGATCGAACATATCATTACCGAGTGCCGAAAATACCAACGGGAGAGAAGTTTATACCAAATCAGCAGAAACATCAAAGAAGCCACTAATACTGAAAACTCTTGTTCAAGACTTCTGAAATTTTTAAAACATATAAATATCCTGCAATTAATTTAACCTAATTTTTGTTATTATACTGTATACTAATTATTATACTGTATCTGTATGTTAAGCGTATGTTTCACTTAATTTAGCTAAATTCTTGTATTTATCACTGTGAACAATATCGTTGTTGCTAATGACCCTAATGAGTTGATGCAACAAAAAATAAATTAAATTAATTATATTGTTCAATGATAGTAAAATCTTTCTTTTTAACGTAATAAAAGTTTTAACGTTCTACATACGAAATAGTAATTAATTTCATAGAGCTATTATTGGTAAAAATATTGTTTGGATTTTGGAATGGAATTGCTTCGAGTGCAAAGGGTTAATAAGTTCAGACAATACAACGGTTTTCTTCCCCGATGTATTCACTGTTTTGTGTTTTGCTTACACGGGAACATATTCAGATACGAAAATCCAATTTTGATGAAACTTATGGGAGCTTATAGTTCTTCGAAAAATATTTGACACGTGTTTCTTTTTATCGGTAACCATCCACTTTGAAGGGATGAAAACAGCCTTCAAAATTTGGGTATTTTTGAGATATCTCGGAAACCAGAGGTCGACAAAATTCGAATTTTTTTTTAAATTGTGTGTTTTTCAATGGGAAATGTAGTCGCGCAAGAAAATTTTAACAAAAGTTTTTTGTTTAAACAATAAAGCTTTAAGCTTATAATCCCTTGTTAGTGACTTTTCTCTTAAACGAAAATGTTTCGAGCCTAGTGATAAAATATACCATATATCAATCTACGACCAGACAATCAAATAACCAATATGAAAAATCTAGCATGAACGACACGGCAGAGAACATGTAAAATAATTTGATTTCTCCTCTAGAAAATCGCGTTTGTAACAATTTAACAATTAGTACCTTCCGTTCGGGGGTAAGAATCTCGAAAGTATAAAGTACGATAATAAATACTGAAGAGTCTAAGTTGAACTCAACCGGCTCGCCCTTTCGTTTGGTCCCAGTTTGTTCAACTTGGCGGCACGCAATGGTAAAAGTTTCGCAGACTATCGATCGTCTTCCTCCAATCGTCGAGTATATTAACAAATCCGTCTGGATTATTAGTGGGCACATTCAAACCGGCTCCGCGTAGGTACCTTAATCGAACTCCTCTATAATTAATGAAGTTTACCTCGTTAACGGTTTCAGGGGGAAACTTTGCACACTCCCACCGCTAGAAGAGACTACAATACGTTTATCGGCGAACGATCTCGCAGTTTTTCTTGATGCTTTTGTACTAGATACAACAGCATTCATCTATTTATTGTCCACCAAATTTAAATATCAAATGACAAGTTCGAAATTAGTAAAATCACATTTTCCAACCGGCATTCTCAATAAATTTCAATTTACAATTCTGCAATGATTACTTAATTTCAGTTTTAGAAGTCAGAGAGAACGGTAATTACTTAATTGGTCAATCATATTAATGAAACCACAAAACTGTACAATTATGAATAATGTTGTCTACATTATTGATAAACGTATATTCGGAATATTATGTAACAGTTACGATCATTATGAAATTTTGTATTTAGCATTGCCGTAAAAGCACGCGAATGGAATATTCATATATAATTATATGTACGTCCATGAGACCAAAATGTCGATGATAACCGATGTCAGTGAAAGCAGAATGTCGATGAAAACCTACATCGGGGAAACAGCGTCGACGTAAACATTCCCGCGGAAGTCGCTGTCGGTCAAGCATTGTGGAACTGACCCGACGGATCGCGTGTAATCTGTCGAAGACCTCGCACGTCGACCTCGTTCGGTTTCACTGAATTTACATTTGCGAATTATAATCGCGCCGATTCTTTCGTCGGCGAGTATACAGCGCAAAGATGACGACAATGAGAAGTACGAGGTGGAGGACGAGGAGAAGGAGAAGGAGAAGGAGAAGGAGAAGGAGAAGGAGAATAATTATGAATGAAACTTTCCTCGGGCAGCCCATTTACCGTTGATCCTCCATAGACAGGAGAGAGTGCAGGTCTGGACGGTAAATAAATTCAGGGAGTTAAGAGTAACGGTGGATGGGGCGCCGGAAATCGTGACGGAAATGCTCCTTGGTGCGGGCGAGAGGATCCGGATTCCTTTGCCGGCTCATTCGTATTTATGAGCGGTCGCGGGCGCGTCATTAAGCGATATCCGAGGCTCACTCACCTCCCATCGTGGACGGATAGATGTTGAACGACGGCTCCTGAAGCCAAGACGTAATGGTGACGTGGTCGCGAACGAAACTGGGGACGTTGCATCGCATAAGTACGTTGTTGCCGAGGAAACCGCCGGGACATTGCACTTCCGGATCGTAACGCTGGCTCACCACTGCAACACACAAACAAAGGAGCCGCTCGAATGCGAGGCTAAAGTACAACCAACTCCTTGTTCCCCTTGCACACCCCCTCTGTCCCTCAGTCGGCAGCCGAGGCCAGACTCGGATTCGACGGTCCAGAAAAAAACTCGAGTTTGCCGCGCGAGAACAAACTCGGAAAATTTCGTATGCTAATGACGGCTGTGGGGAACTCGTTTTCCTCGTTTTCGGTAACCTCTAGGCTACACCTCCTACCCCTTCCTGCCTCCATGCATCACGCCACTCTAGACGCACAGCGGTCAAAAATTGTCAAAACGCGGATGAAAGGCAAATTTTCAACTTGGTTCGAAATCGATGAAATTCAACTTTCGGGCGGCAGACGGATATCGTCTTTATTAATTTAAAAAAAAATCTAGTTATAGATGCGTTTATCTGTTCGTTGTTTCTCATACAATCACGGTCTATTTCATGCATTCGCCAGGAAACGTATAAGCGAGTGACAACTTTTATATTCTAAACCAAAATAGAACCAGAATTGGCCTCGGACAGTTGACGTAGACATGTCTAAATATGCGAACTATATTTACATATAGACATAAGTTACTCCCAATTTTTCTGAGAGTTCTTTAAACAAAGGAAAATATATGTCTTGCAACAACCGAATTTTTTTCCTGATATAAACTAACTCCCTGTATCATAAAAGAATTGCAGTGATATCGACTTGTAACAGAGTTAGTGGGCCACCCGATATACGTAATGGTCACGAGACTAGGCATTTTTATCTTTCGCTATTTCGGAGGTATAGCGACATTTATTTATTTTTAATTCATGCAGCTAATCTACACAATCTTTATTTCGTTTCTAATTCTTGCAGATAATCTGTACAATCTTTATTTTATTTTTAATTCTTGCAGCTAATATTTAGAATTTTTATTTTCTTCCCAATTCTTGCAGTTAATCTATAAAATCTTTATTTTATTCCTAATTCTTGCAGGTAATATTTAGAATTTTTGTTTTGTTCCCAATTCTTGCGGCTAATCTATAAAATGTTTATATTGTTTCTAATTCTTGCAGCTAATCTATACAATCATTATTTTGTAGAAAGATCCACCGTATAGTTATAACCATAAGAACGTAGGTACCACACCAATGCTTTCAGAACTCCGGTAAATGCTTATGTGGCCTATGGTTGTTATTATCGCGCTACTATAATAGAAGCAGTCTTGCTTGTTTATGCCTTAATCCATAGCATTGCGGCAATTCTGATAATTTTGAGACGGGGTCTACGATCATGGTCGATCGACGAAAATTATGACAAGTCGAAACTATCGTCTATCGCGCGATCACCGGAAATTTCAATGGACTTCGGTTTACGGTGGACAGATTTATCGGCATCGTGTTTGGCATTTAATTGCCGGCCGTTTTGTTGCGACATTATTCGAGGCGGCGCGATACACGCAACGTTAATAACCCAACTTGGATAAACGTAATGACGTTAAACCACGGCTTCGTTAACCGGGGTTCACGGGTTCGCGGCTTTGCGCTCCGATACGCGGAATTCACGAGGTATCAATTATAGCTCCGCTAGCTATGCCCAATTTCGCGATATCATTCCCGGAATGCCGAGAAATTTACAGAAAATTTCGTTGCCGTGCGCCGAACGAGTCGCGGTTCCAAAAACAGGACGATCTCTGCAAACGTGCTGCGAGGAATCGAGGATAGTATTGATCCACCACTGGATCGTTGAACTGTGTATATAAATTTAATGAATCAAATAGAATTATTTTCAGCGATCGATGTACTATGTTCTCCGGTCTCGAAATTATTTTGATTCAGTGAGTATGCGTTAAGGACGCCTGCTTCCGATGAATTATATTGCATTTGGATCGCTCCATGGTTTTAGAACTTTTCGTATTGTATCGTCATAATTTTGCGAAAGGTCTAAACTTCTCGGTAATAAATTGTCGTGATCGTTAACGCAATGATTGCATATTTTAGGCATTTATAATAATGGCGAATGGATGAAATATAATATAATATAATAGAAACCTTCTATAAGGTATTTCAATTGCAATGAATCAACGTAGCTTAATTTCTATTGATTAAAATTCAATAAGAACATTTTGTACAATTCCTAGCCTATTGGAGTAGATTCTAGATCATTTCAATAACATTCAATTTGGACTAATTATCCGTCATAGAATTAAACCAATAGGAATGAATAACAATATCATGTAGTGTGTATAAGTTAATGGGTATATGTACGTTATCGTTGCCGTGTTTAATAAGATTGTGGAAAGCCAATGATAATTTCCCGTTTGTCGTGCCGTACTATTATTGCTAATTCAGTTCATGATATATTGATTTGGTATTATCTATGCTATTTAGTTTAGAGAATTTGTGTTGAATATTCTTAACGAATGATTCGTTAAACGTTTACCTACTTTAATCAATAAGATTTATTTAGAAAAATGTTTATTTGTTCCAAGATATTATTAAAAAGAAGACGTTTCATACGCATCTCTCTAATAATAAACATTACTATTTTCATTCTGGAATAACTTGTATACTTGTACAAAAATTGTTCCGATTTTATCTGACTTTTTTGTGCATTGACAGACAATCGGATGAAGAAATTTCATTTATGCAATGGTTGCTTCAATTTCATCGAATTTGAAGGTTGCCAGTCGAAATGTAAATCCTCGAATTCGTTCTTGGCGTCAGGCTGCACGACTTAATTGTCTACCCAGTGGAAAAGGTTGGCAAGGACACAGGGGTTCTAGCTATTTCGTTGTTTAAAAACTAAATAACTTTGGTAGACTTTCACGCACCACTCAAAAGTTTTAAATAAATGCCGTGGATTTTGAAATGTTTGACGTTGCCAATCGAAGTGTAAATCCTAGAATTCGTTCCTGGCGTCAGGCTGTACGATTTAATTGTTTCCCCAGTGGAAAAGATTGGTAAGGACACAGGTGTTTTAACGATTTCATTGTTTAGATGTTGAATAACATATTTTAATTGTATGTAGCTTCGGTGGACATTCACGTGGCAGTCAAACGTTTGAAATAATTTCGTCTGACTTCGTGAAATGTTTGATGCTGCCAGTCCAAGTGTAAATCCTCGAATCCGTTCCTGGCGTCAGTCTGCACGACTTAATTGTCTCCCCAGTGGAAAAGGTCGGTAAGGACACGAGCGAAGGCGAGAAAAAAGTTGTCAAGTAGTGCAGCGAGGGTGTAAAGTAAAATGGAGGGCGCCGCCGCGAGACCATGAGATTAAATTCAGCCGAGCAGGCTTTGTGTAACTACACCTACAAGATGTCAACATCGTCTACAACCGAATCACCTGTAATGATTGTCGCTCAAATTGAAACACGACAGGGCCATTAATTAAAAATATCTCGACCATTCTTCAACAGCAGTTTGAGAAGGTCATAATTGACGACGGAGAGGAACGAAATAGGTAACCACGGATTATTTACAATACCGCAAGATATATACGGTAATTTCTGAATAAAAACGCGTATAAACTTTGCACACGGATAGTTGCGAAATAAAAATTCATCCAGATACTCTCGGTTTCGCGAAAAATGTTTAAAACACAGGAATTGTCACTGGGTTGCCTTTTCCTAGGAAAATAAAAAAATTTTTCTGGAAGTGGAAGACATCACGAGCTTATTTATGTTATAGCTTATTTTATTTTCGCTCATTTTGTAGCTAGGTTGTTAAACCGAAATGTGTAAATTATGTCGGGAATTCAAAACTACGGAACAAATATAGTAGGAATTAAAACATTTAATTTTTATCTTGGCAATGTTAGTGTATGGCGTACTGTACACATATTCATGTAATAAAATTTTCATTATTCAACGGACAGAAAATTTGCACATCACCTAGCTTTCAAGGAATAAATATGAATATCTACATGTTGATTTTATCGTAAGCGACTTTTTACTAGAATAACCGACTTGTTTGTTGTCGCAGAATCGTTCTAATTAAGCATAAGTATTTTAAACAAATGTTAAATGTTGGCACTTTTATCATTTATACAAAATTGTAAAGTATATAGTAAATAGTAGAGCAAAAATTTGTTTTGTGAAACAAAAGTCGATGTATCAAAACAATTGAAAAATTCAAACATTGAAACATTAACAAAAGCAGTTTGATGCATGCGAAAATTTGTTTAAAGTTTTAACTAAAGACATACTGTATTTAAGTCAATATAGGTGACTTAAATCGAATAATTTTTTAGTTTACTAGCAAGGACAATAGTTTTATTGTAGAAACATCATATCATATTCTTTTGAACATTTGCAGCTTGAGTTATTACATTAACTATAAATATTGTTGTTTCGAATATGATCTACAACATACTGTTGTTTCAAACATTTAAAGCTTGAATAATTTACACAATTATAACTCCTGTTATTTTGATGAGCGTATGCATTTCATACGAGGATGAAATAATTAATAGATACAGACAGTGTCGCAGATGAAACTATTTCGAGTAATAAAATGTTTAATAAATATACTTTCCAGATAATGATGCAACAAAAATTTTAGAATTATTCGAGAGTCACATCGTTTGTTGTTGACATCGTTTTACTCAAACCTCTTTCCCAAAAATATGTACCAGTTCATTATAAAATCTGCCAATTCATTCTTTCATAAAATCGAATTTTACATATATCGGGCACAAGTTCAGCAAAGAACCTTTGATTAATCAAATATTAAATCAGCTCACCGTAAAAAGTAAACGAACTCGAGGGATCGACCACGATTCTTCGTCATAGCTGAACACGGGATCAAACTTTCCGATGAATATTTCAAGGGTCAATCAGTATTAAAGAATTTTAAACAGCGAGCCAATGAGTTCCTCTCCCCACCACTGCCACCCGTTCTATTAATACAGCTCAATTAGCGTCTCCTAAATTCCCCAGGCTCTTATCACTCGATCCCGTCATTTAAATCTGTAATTGCTCCCCCATCGACCAAAGACCACCCTCGTGCGCCGATACCACTCGAGCCCTCTTCACGCGCACCCGCATGATCGGGTTAAACGACGCAGGAAAAATCTCCGGTTCTCGATGCAGCCGAATGGTGGATGGTTGATAGAGGATGGGGGATGGCGAAGGGATTGCGGTATCTTATACGAAATCTTGAGGCTGTCGCAATTCGGCCATGAACTGGCATTCCGCGTAAGTTGATGGTCCTGGGCTGAAAGGTCGACGAAAGAGCAGGCCAGTTGAAGGAGGACGAGGCAAGGATGCAGAACGAGAAATCGCGATGGAGGAAGAGAGAGATGGAGAGAGAGAGAGAGAGAGAGAGAGAGAGAGAGAGAAAAAGAGAGAGAAAGAGAGAGACGACAGCGGGGTGCGTGCGGGGTAAAGGAGAATGTGGTGGTGTGTAAGGCCCGGGTCTGGAACCCGTTTCGAGAGTCAGCGGAGCGAGGCACTCAGACTCCAGAATGGGGTAAAAACTCGGTGAGTTCGCCTCTGCTGCATCCCCCTTGCCTTCGCTTCTCTGCTACCACCCCCGTATCACACGGCTCTCGGTTACGCGGCAACCAAGCCAAGCATAAACTCGGCAGACGTATCGTGGCAGGTAATATTTACAAACCATGAAACCTACGGGAAGAGAGAGGTTGCGCGACTCGTCCCGATCCTAGCCCTCTGACCCGTCCCATCCGTAGCCACCTGCCGGAAAGAGAGCTTCATTCTGCTCGAAATATGTGTCCTTTTTCGGTGGCACAAATTTTACGCAGGCTCGAGCCGAAACCCTTTTCTCCAAACACCGTCACCAAGACGCGTTTTTCCAACATCCGACGGGTCTCAATTTATTGCGGCGAAATTCTTTGAAACATCCCTGTTCAGGGGAGGTATGGCAAAATATACGGATTGGCTAAGATGAGACATTATTGACAAACACTGTGGTGTACGTATAATCCGTACTTGTGAGGCAGTACGAATGAAGACTAGTTCGAAATGTCAGTACCACAGGTTATGCGTGTCGTAATTTACGACATATTAGGGGAATTCGTAAGCAATGAATTATTTTGAAATGTGAAACAAATTTTGTAGTAATATCAAGTATTTATTTATAATCTATTATATAATCTCTATCGTTATCAAGGACAATTTGCCATCTTTTCTGTAAATTTTCAATCCCCTTTTTATAGAAGTCTAGGCTCCGTAAAGCAAAATGTAACTCAAGGTGCCTCCGCTTCGAGGCCTGTCAGAGAGGTCATAATCACCAGCAGCAGATCTTCTGAACCAACTTTGACACTTGTTAACTCTCGATACATCTCCATAAACATCACAAATTTTATTTGTTATTACCGTTACATTAAATTCCGTATGAAAGTAAAAAAGTATGCAATGACGAATATGATCCTCAAAAGGTACGAGCATCGCCATTTTATTACAAAGCAGTGAAAAATGTATAATTCTTAGAATATTTAGAACACAGGTTTCTTTACTGAAAACTGTAAAAGAATACGTGTTTCCTCTTCAACGATCTGTACAGAACTAAAAGGAAACAACGCCTTTCCAAATAATTTATTACTTACGAGTACCCCTAATAATTTCGAAAGCTCTCAACATTGTCATAAGGGTGCACGAGGCTTGGAATACTAGCGTGTATTAATAATTTAGGTTTGTTTTTTTTTAAACGGTAAGTGCATTTGTTTTAGGAGTTATTCTTTCATAAAAGCATAGCTTTCATTTGAAAATAATTAATCTTGATTGACGAAAAGAACGTGAATTAATAATGTGATAGAGTGAGTGGAGCGATATTATTATGTCGCCACAATAAATTCAATTAGATCATTTTTCAAACCTCGAGACCATTAATCAAACAACCTTATTAGAAGCGTTGAATGCAAATGAATGCGATTATTAACTGCGCCATTTTTTTTCACCGTTTTTCAAACTTCAATCTCCATCCTGATTATAACGCAAGCGAGCCGTTCGTGCAGAATAACCATTTCCTCGGAATTTTCCGCGAATTTCGATTTCAACGAACGAGAGTTTCAAAAACGCTTCAACTACGAGGGAAAAAAACCACGCGATCGTTTGCGCCCGTTGTAAACTCGTCAACGAGCTCTGAAAGAAGATTGGGCAAAGGACAGCAGATTTATCGTCAATTAAAAATAATTGTACCTTTCGAGCCATAGGGCAGCAACGAAAAATTGTGTTACACCCCAAAGTTCATTTTTTTTTGTCGCAACAGTGTAGTTACTGTGAATACGCCGCGCGGAATTGTTAATAGGATTAGTTTAAAAGAGTATTCTAGTGTGCAACACAATATTTTTAGCCGACTTTATGACTTTTTTCACTTCAATGCTACAAAATCACGTGACTGTGGAACTGTCAAGAATATTTCTAGTTGCATTTTGGACTAATCCACCGATCATTCAAGGCAGTAAAAAAGCAAAATTGAATTTGCTAACTAGTTGCTTTCACTCGAATAATTCTGCTCATACATTAGAAAGAAAGAATTTAATTACTTATTTACTGTAAGGAAAACTTAAACTAAACTTTTAAATAAATGGCTTTATTTTAAACGTTAATAATATATTCATAACTATATTGTAGAGCGTAAAATAAAAACTGTCTGTCTAAACTGTAAGAAACAGTAACCCTTCAAAGAATTCTTTATTTCTTTAATAATCTTAATAAGTTAAAATCATATATTGACATTCTTAAATTATTTTAATCTTTCCATTGTTTTAAATTACACCAACTCGTTTTTATAATAAATGGATAGGATCAGCAGTCTACTTGTTATTTGGCTCTTCAGAAGATATAGGAACATGCCTTATTAAAATTATTTATTGCTTGAAGTTCAAAATTGGCCAGTTTTTAACAGATTCTTCCGATTAATTTTGAGGATACGAGCATAGCATTTGAATTACGCTTAAAAAATGTACTTTAACAATAAACCTACCGAGTGTAAAAAGTAATTGGTATATTATGCCTTATAAAAATAACAGAATTGAATTTATTTTGACTAAAAATATTTATTCAATGATTTCCTATGAAAGCATCGCTCTAACATAAATAATTTAAAAATGAAAAATCTGGGACCGGTTACTTTGACCGATAGCAGTAGAATTAACATCAAAACACAACTTCTAAGTGCAATTCTTTTCGAAAATGCGAAAAAGACCGTCTTTCTTTAAAAGTGTAGAGAAGTGTAGCATCTGAAGCGCTTTGCGATCGGAAAAATGGAAATTCTTCAGAAGCTTAGCGTTCAACGTCGCCTATATTTGCAAACCAGCAAAACACGAAGATCTTTCACTTGCTCGGACTCTATGAATTCACAAACCGTCGGTTCCGACATGTATATTGAAGTGATTCGATCTCAAGCCCAGTAGTTCTTGCTTCGGGGAATAATCATTTCAATTGCCAATCGTGGCCTGTTGTCGGATCAACGGAGCCTTCGTGTAATTGCATAATTGAAGCAGTCGCGTCCTCTTTCCGCGTGCTACGCGGGAAAGGCGTGCGGAATGTTCTTGCAAAAATATCCGACAGGTCGTTGAATAATATACATGGAGTGATCTCGACTATAATTCCTTTCAGTTGCATGAAACGTTCGGTCGCATCGCTTCGAGACAATTAACGGAGTCGGTAATGTGATGCGATTTCTCGGCGGAATTAGTATTATTTGCACGTTTCATTGTTTAATAACTGAGAGCTCGCGCTCTAAAGCAAAACTAGAGTATTTGCGAAAGCATACCGTACAATGATCTGTTGTTCGTTTCATTCAGAATGTTGAATATCAAATGAAACTAAATAGGTGTACAAAGTGTTTCTGCTTCTCTCAAAAACAAATAACTCTTTAAAATTGCACTATACGAGTTTTTCTCGATATTAGAAGATCAGTTTACTAGGTAATATATAAACATTTGTTTTTCACATCACTATCAGCTGAAATATGCGAAGGAAGATGTAAAATTCGTGGTTTTTACCATTTTTATGTGTACATGTAATGCAAATTTGAAATATCTTTCTTTGTAAATATAAGTACGCCATATGCACGTATAAAGTTTTATTGAACTCGATTAATGCATAAAAGAACTATAATAATTGTAAGTTATAAAAATCTTTGAATTCAGAGTTTCAATTTTTACCATTTTTAATCATGTATGGTTCACAACATTAATCAATTTAAAAAATCAGAAATCAGAAATCAAAAGATATTTAAAAATCGTGAACTTTACTTGTTTATTCGAATTTCTGACTATTAGTAATTTAAGAAACAATTATTTACATGTTACCTAATACACTAATCCTTCTAACATCTAAAAAAAAACTCAAGTTGTTTGGTCTCATTTTGAACAAATTAAACGATTTTAAAGAATATACGAAGATTTTTCACGCTTACGAATAGATCATCCGCAAAGTTATCGTTTGATGCTTTATATATCGTGATTGCAGTACTCAAAACTAGACGTTAATTCCCTGTAATCCTTGTTTCAAACTGCAAATAATCGTAAAAGTCATTTTAACGATTCATTTTCACTACGTTTTAAAAATAAACGAGCTCGCGTTAAATATTCCAGTCCGAGGGTGAACTTTTTAATGTTTCTTGATTAATGCTTCCCCAAACTTTTTGCGATTTTTTGTAAGACCTATATCTTGATTTACGACGTACATGTTCTACTTTTTTACATGACTAATGCCTCCAATTTTTAAGTACATATCCGTAAGTATACTTCAAAATGCGCTTACCGAAATTGTCTATTATTAAAACGTAATTTGAAAAGTTACTGTATATTCAAATCATAATTTTACTGAAATTAACGTAGTCGAAACTAGACAATTTTATACATTTGTAGCAAGAACTGCATTGTCATCAAGATTTTCTTAATGGCTATAACTGGTATTCGATGATTTATGTACGGGAAAGTATAATTTTGTAGTGGTATTAACCAGATAGAGCACTAGGGCATGCGTACATACACGCATATGTATAAATGAGACTAAATTTTGGAGAGTATGTAACCTCCGAAAATGATGAATGACTTGCTTCAAACAGTGTTTGTCAATTGACGGCGTTGTCAATGTACACTCAGAACTTCATCGTATGAACCCCTTTACGTGAACATCTCTCCTGCACATCTTGTTGTACGAACAACATATTTTTTACTGGAATATATAATAATAAGAACGCAATAGAATATAGTGTTTGCCTTTTTAGAATGCACGGTGAGAAGTAAGAAATATATAATAATAAGAATAAAATAGAATATAGAATAAGTGTTTGTACATTTGTACTTTTTAGAATGCATATTGAGAAGTGAATTCCATTACACGCTATCGTTTGACATTTTATCAGTAAACAATAAAGTCGGAGACTTTCTAATGTTAAATAATCTTGTGCATCACAATTTGTTGTACTGTTGTACTGTTATATACAATTTGTTATAGCAGATAACATAATCGCTTTCTTAAACTTTCGTTTATGTAGCTTGCCCCTTAACCTATACTCTAAACATAAGTAACAAGAAAACAACTGTCCTCTCTATAGTTTCATGAAAGAGACATTCATAAAGTTTGACGCCACTTCGAGTGTCTCAAGGTGGCGTAATCCCTTAAGAGAAAGTTTCGAAACGATGAGAGGAATTAAAGATTGATTGAACCAACAGTCAACAGGCACGCGATCGACACAATGGAACATTCAACTTCAGGGCGCCGGGTGTTATTTATGCGAGTGCTCGCGACGGTCGTTAAGATTCCTCATTACCGCGTCGGCGACGACGGTAGCAAGAAATTAAACCGAAACAACGAAATTTACAGGAAGAATAACTCCCGGGCTACATTGTGCCAGGTAAATGGAAGAAAACGAACGTCTTAGTGAGATCGAGCAGAGCGTATCGCAGCCAGTTTGCGAGGCTTTGCGAGTTTCGTGCTGAAAGCGGACACAATAAGGCAGCCCGGTTGCTTTTGCACAAACGTCGCACATCGTTAAACTTCCGACGGTCTCTGCAGAGACGTATTCTCCGCAGAAAATTCCTTGTATTAAACGATTCGTTTCGTTAACAAGAACCTGGACCGCTTGTCTACGAGCCAGCGTGTTCCGTGACGATATTCGGTTGTCTTTCGCCTAGCGTCGTAAGAAAGATACTGTCGTTGCCAGTGGAAGAACAATGTGGACGTTTGTGTCCATGTCTAGAAGGATTAACAATACTCCTGGATCGCTGGCAAGAACGCAGACGTAATTTTTACTTTATTATCAAGGAACCGTTGGGGCTTCTTTGCTAGAAATGCAATTTCCTTCTTCGAGGACCTTAATTTAGTTCTTTGGTCACGAAGTGGGCGCGCTTTAAATAGTTCGTTACAGCAGCATGAAACTGAACCCGTCGCGACCAGATTAAGGTAGAAAAGAAAAGAGGTTAGGGAAGAGCATGCGATTCGTGGAAATCGCGAGTAGCAGAGGAAAATACGATTGAAGCTCCTGTGGCAGCGCTTATCGACGGCGACACACAATCCGTTACAAAAGGGATATTGAACTCTGAGAAACGGGTAATTTACAATAAAACTTTCGATATGTCTATCGCCGAATTGCAATCTTTAACGGATCCAATAAAATGAAAGTAATATGGTCAATGAATTCGAAATTAAATGGATGGCATTTTGTTAAAAAGTAATGTCATCTAGATATATAAAAATCTATTATTTGGTACGAGTATTAATTGCTTGTAACCTTTGAAGGTAAGATTTCTTATTACTTTCGTAGGTTCTGTCCGTTCATATTGTTCATGCAATTGCTGTAACGTTCGTTGTAAATGATGTAAATGTAAAGAGTAGTTTTGGAGCTATATTCTCATATTTTCTAAATATTTAATATCTTTCCACTAGGAAGACATTTCACTTGATTAAGACAATCGCAAAACTAATGGGGAAAAGACTATTTTCAATGAAATAATTTTTAACAGATACTTTTGTATATTCACTATAAGCATCTAAAATATTTTCATCGATGTCTCGGTTCAACCGTTGTAATTTAATGAAGAAAAGTGGACACTGCATATTGCAGGTTTGCGAAACCAATCATTTTCATGTTATCGAAAAACTATTTGACGTACGTACATATATCGTCGAAGTTTACAGTATATTCGAATTTCAATAAAATCCGACAACATACTCCGGAAAACGTCCGGTTTCGCGTGGAGTGACCGTATTACGCGACGAAAAAAAATCATTACAAGGTAAAATGAGAGCTACGCCATCTTATACCACGTAGATTATATAGATAAATAATACGAAAATAAAATTAATACATGAAATATCTTTTAAACCGCAGTATAATATTTTTCCTGTAATTGCATAAATTCTAAAATTAGCGAGAGGATCCTCCTATCTATTAATTTATGATGTATTACTGTACGAGCTCATTCTAATTTTGCAAGAATAAATTTTTATTTCGTATAAAGATCCAAAGATTATTATTGTATTACGGATTTGATGCTTTTACGAAAGAAAAAAAACAAAAAAGAATGACAAGAGATTAGTGAAGCAATAAAGTACAGTGAATTTACTAAAAGAAGAGCATAAACATTGTCATTAATAACAACGAAACAAGTGTTGCTATATACTGTGTAACAGTAATAATATATCATACGAGAATCATTACAGTCTTCGACTAAAATTTTTGAAGTATAATATTTGAATATAAAGTATAATCGATACAACCGCGATTACCCAAACCACGTCGCCACAATACAAACCCTTTCAGATTCAACAAAAGTCGCTGTATCCTCAAAATTGACACTTTAACTAAGCACCCTAGGCAATCGTCTCCCCCACCAGTAATACACTCGAAACACTCACAGAGGATAATCGTTAAACACAGCTACCCTCCGGATGCGATCCCCTTTATCAGTCCAGTTACCCTTATTTCCTAAGAGATTCGAGGGGCTGGGTAGCCGAGAACGTAGAATGCGGAAGCAACGGCCCAACGAGCGTGACACGATCAGAGCCCGAGCTTTGCATAAAATCTGCTCGCGAGGAGTTGGGGTTGCGGATAGCTAGATAGAAGTCATCTGAATAGCGGAAAAGAGGACACCTAGATAGACAAAGAACAAAAGCCAGTGGCGACACGTCCAACGAATGGCCGACGCGTACGTGTTTTCGATCACCGCGTTGAATTTGCTGTCGCAAGGATCCTACGAGTCGGGGCCGAGAAACCATTGTTGCTATTCGAATCGCATATCGAACATAGTCAGCATGATCCTGGAAGAGCAACCGCTAGGATGCATACGTAAGCCTAAGGGCGGGAGCGCGAGCGCGTAATCATATCCGTTTTGTGCAGCGGAATACACATGCAGGTTCGAGAGAAGACACTTTTCTCGGCCAGGAATCGACAGAATCAGCGATGCTGGTCGCTTGGATGGGGTTGCCAGCCAGACGGATCGAGCAAAAAGAAGACAGAGAGAGAGAGAGAGAGAGAGAGAGAGAGAGAGAGAGAGAGAGAGAGAGAGAGAAAGAAAGAGAGATCACGGGTATCGCGTCAGGAAGACGCGAGAACCATCGTGAACGAAGTGGCGCGGTGCGGCGCAGCGAGTAGAAGCTGACGCGGCAGAGGCGGTAGCGAACATGAATCTGAAAAGGTATGGGCTGCGTTCACGCGACGATGATTTACGGGCATATTAGGTCGATAAGATATCTTCCGGTTCGTTGACCCGGAGGAAGCTCTATTTTTAAGGCGCCTCGCGGAGACACCGGAGAGCTTTTGCCCCCATCTATCGCCCAAGCGGGCTTCGATATCTTGGCCTGCCACGGTCTCAGCCACCCCGATGTTTCCATGGATCTTGTCACGGGTCCCAGTTTTTGAGAAGAGCGACGCCGATAAAACAGCACCGAGAAACAACGCGACCGTGAACGTTCTTTTCGCTCGGCAGCGAGCCGAACGAATTCATCCGTTCCAGCTCCGCGGAGCCTCTCGGAAACGAGCTCCCGGATAAAACGACATCTCCGTTCCGTCGCTGCCCTCGTGTTCAATGGAAAGGATTTGAATAATTCTGCCGATCGATCTTGGACGGCCACCGAAGACGGTCTCGCGACGCGGAAAAGAAAGAATTCCTCCTCTCCACGACTCCCTCTCGGCCATCAAACCAGTCTCGCCGACAAACTATCGGCAAACTATGAATTACATACCCGTCGTTGGGAGACGTGTTCGCGCGGAGATCGAGGGCGACCAGGTGCGCTGGGAGCGCGCAGACAACGCGAACCAAATCACGGAGTCGGCGGGAATAAATATTTCATATCGTCCTGTCGTCGAAGACATACTATTTCTGCCGATCGATGTAGGGGTTGCATTATTCCGTCTAAGAAAAAGCTGTTGACTGTTCGTGCTGCCGTGGCCGGGCGATGTTTAATGGAAACCCTACAGAGTAAGATCCTACCAGCAAACCGTGGAACTCGTCGTACCTAAACGCAACCTGTGGCCTCGATGCAAACGACCCGGGAAACGACAAACATTTCCATAGCGAGGACCGACCATCGATCAAAGAACAATACGTCAGCCCTCTGCCGTGATTGTCTGTCTTTTAGCGAGCTAGAGGTCGTGGAGAATGTTGGACTCGGCGAAGCGAGGTCTCTCTTGTCGGCGAAAATGAGGGAAAAGGTGTGCAGAGAGCGAGGAGACAACATAATGTAGATAACGAGCAAGAAGTTTCACGTTGGCGTACCTGCTCTGACAGTGACGTCTCTGCTAACGATGGCGCCGACGCTGTTGACGGCGGAACACTTATAAATGGCCCAGTGGACGTCCTGCCGGAACACTTCGGCCTCGAAGCCAGGAAAGTAGATCGTCCCGTTGTCAAGGACGTGTCTGATTCCTGGGATACTCGTTATGCTGCCGCCGTCCGCTACCATCCAGTCGACGGTGGGCACCGGATTTCCTCTAACTATACAGTCAACCCGGCCGCCGTTCACATTCGTGAACTCTACACGCGACGGTGGCTCCGACACGAAGCTCGGCCCCTGCATTTCGTACGAGGCGTCGCTGCCTGAAACACACGAGACAGATATCGTTATAATAGGCTCGGGATACTGGTGCCACGAATATTTGGAATTTCCGTGGTGTGCCATTGTAATCCCTCGGTTATTTAGCACATCACCGCGCTGCTATGTCTTGCATAGACCATGGACCGCGATCTTTGTACGCTTTGAAGCTCGAATTGCTGAGAAATTGCTACTCAGGAGTTGTAAGAAACGATTCAAGGCATTCGGTTCGAACTATCGTGTTTTGTTTAACGCTAAACCTATCGAGCATTAAAATGAACTTGGGTATAGTGATATATAAAAAGGACAACTCTTTATTCAATTGAATTTTCTATGAATTTTATTCTAATATAAGAGGGGATAAGGAAATTTATTAAATCGATTCCTGTGGAAACTATTTTATAACTTTAATAATTTAGAAATGAAACTATGAAAATGGTTATTTAACAAGCATGGTGGGATTAGTGTTGTTGGAAAGCAAGAACTGCTTATTATCGATTATCGGTTTCTTTCTATGTTGCGTTGAGTTGTAGCTTTTTGTAACTGTTAATTTTATTTCTGAGCAGTCAATGCAGTATTCTTAAGAAATTCAGAAAGTAATAAATTTCATATTATGTCGATGTCAAGCTTGCATCAATACAAGGGATTGCAATTTTGAAATGAGAGTTTACGTAACATTTTTGATCGAAGTAAACGATGTTTCTTTCCAAGGATCCATTGTACTTCGATCCTTGTACTTCCAAGGAACGAAGTAAACACAATGTTTCCAAACACACATTATGTAACATATTGTTACGAATATCTGTCGAGATTTGTTACGGCGTAACAATATATACATTCGTAGCAGATCGAAACGAGCAAGGAGGAAAAGGACAACGTATTTTACTAGCATCGATGGTTCCTTCAGTAAAAGTGTAAAAATTCTAAAACAATACTGTAGGAAAACGTGGCCGAAGTGACCATCGGATAAAAGACTTACATGTGGCCATTCACGCAGTCCACCGACGTTCGCGCGAAAAATCCCGAATCGCGATTCCCGGGGAAAATCCAGGACTCATTTTTCCGCAAGGAAAAATGCTAAGCTGATTGGTGAGCTCTTTGGTCATCAGTTTACTCTATAAAGTTATGGTTCAAATAACAATACTAGTATGAAAAGTCGACCATCAACCTCAGCGACGAAGTGTACCGCTGTCAATTTTAGTATCAGTTAAAATTTCGTTGTTCAAACATTTATATTAAAAATTATTATGCTCGAGCAACATTATTGGTTCATTTAATCATTCGAGATTCGTTTTTCGATGCGAAGTCGAGTGAATAGAAAGCTTTTTTCAATTAAGTTGCTCGAAAGCATCTCATTATACTTCGCTCGCGTCGAAACAATATCGATTTTGAATATCGATACACTAAGTGAAACGATCTTAGTCATGATGTCGTTTTGGTAACTAAGTTATAATAACAACCGAGCAGAGTCAGTTGAGCTATGTCGAAAGTGAACGTCACATGGTCCCTCCTCTCAAAATAACGATTACATTAGTATTTATAATACGAGATTCCGTATTTAATGCTACCACGATTACGCGGACACCAGCGCAACAATATTATAACAGCTTTATAGGTGGTATAAAAGTGCAAATATTATAAAAATGTTACGTCTAACAATATGAGTGCGTGCGTGCAAAAGTGTAAAAATACAGAGTGTAGAGTTTATGAAATAGTGAACATGTTTCATACGGATAACAATCGAGAAGAAGCAAATAGACGTTATGTGACCTGATAACGAATGACAGTCATTTACAATTATTGGCATCTTCTTTTTTACTTGCTTATGCCTTAAACCAATTTGTTCATTTAACAAATACAGAGTTGTTACAAAATTCATACAAATGACAATCAAGCAGAATTAAACGTTGTGTGACCTGATAATGTATGACAGTCATTTACAATTTTTATTAATAATTTTTACATTCTTTTACTTGCTTACGCCTTAAACCAATAGGTTCGATATTACTTATTATCAGTTTCTAAATTCTTATGTAATATATTTAAGAAAATTATCAATCATTCTTAACCCTTCTACATATATTAAGGCTACTTAACCAGTTAGATGCCCCGCCGAGTTTGCTTTATTTAGGTACATTTATTAATTTATAAATAAAATGTAATTTTTTTAGTTTTATATCGTATTTTATACTACCAGTCACCGGTGACTATCGTGGCGCTTAACGTATTAAGATGCTTGCCTTTGAGAAGCTCTTTTTCTAGCGTAACATAGCATTCGACTAGATTATTCAAAATTTTACATGATTCTCTTATTTCCACTTGTAGATTAAGTATCCACAATTCTACCATTAAAATTAGGCGACACTCGGTAGAATGTCGTTTCGATGAGTTTTAATGAATCGCGATCAGCAGCCGGTTCGATGAATCCGGCGTGACGGCGGGCCGTGTTCTCCATCGGGTCGCGTTCGATCAGGGAGAAATCAATTTTCCTTACTGTTTCAATCGGCAGTTAGAAAGACATTAATCATGGTCGCAGCGCGTGGACGCCGGGTTGATGAATTTTTTTGACCGGCTTGGCGAATTCAAAGTAATTTTCAGAAATAGGAGACCCGATGGCTGGTTGCGCGCACCATCGACACGCGAGGGACGTACATAGGGTTCTACCGCAGGAAGGTTCGGTGGTAAACGTGAGAGACAGGAGGTACAGAGGTACAGGGGAACGTGGGGCACAGAAGGGGTTAGAGGGGGGATACTCTGTGTATCGCCAACGGGACATGAACGAAGATAATACGGCCGGCCATAAATCACACATTTAACGCTGAAATTCGGCCGTAATAGCTTCCATAAATGGAGCGCATTGCGTCCCCGCGAACCCTGTTAACCATTCATCACCCGAGTTATGTTGATTTAAGTAGGAATGCCGGTCCACACGGATGTATTCAACATTCCGTCCAACATTGCCCATCTGGAAGCCAGTCCAACGACAGAGCACACAGAATCCCGAAGGAACGTGCGACGAATATGCGCGCATATGCTACTTCCTCGCGTGTGCCAGGAACGTTTTAGTAAATAATCTGTGATAAACGGAACCTAAGTCTCTCTGCCGGTTCCGTCAAAGCATGCCTACCGAGTGCGAAAAGCGATCATGAGACGTGTGCCGAGAAATCATTCCAATTCAAGTTGGTTACCAGCATGCTAAATATTATAGCATTACTGCTGCACGTCGAATAAATGATTCTTTACGATCGATGCTAGGATTTTGACCAAAATTGGATTGGACGTACACGTGGAAGGCTGGGAGGGATGAAGTCATCATGTTCCGGATTTCGACTTTGTTCGTAACGTTCTTTTGTATATATTCCCTTTCCCCTTATTTGTGATAACTCGAAGAAAGTATTCATACGTATTTTTATAATGGTCATCAGCGTTGACTTCCTTTACTTTAAATGGCAAGTAGTGCGATGAACTTGATGACATGCATATAAGATATTCTTCTCTTTTTGTACCTCTTTGTTAAAAGAATAATTTCTTCCTGTACTGAGGGCACGTTGAGTTGTCTATAACATGCATTGATTTCCCATTGTAAACATGTTGGACAATCAAATGTGTGCAGTGGACCAAAAGGTAATCGCAGAACTAAATTAAAGGTGTCAATGTTTAAATTGTTAAATTCGTAAAGAAAATTCAGCAAAATCGTAAGCCATTACTTTCACAATCATTCCGTTCAATTTTGTCTAAAACATTTTTGCCTAATAAAACGCGGGTTCAGACAATAGAAATAATCAAAGTTGTCGAAAGACTTTAACAAGTTACAATGCCTGTAGCTTTTTTATGCGTCAACCGATTTTGATGATACTTTATACATGTACACAACTTACAAAGATTTACAACAGATTTAAATTTCCAGAATTAAAAACATGAAAATGTATAGTTTTTTATGCCAATTGCAACCAATACCAATTTTTATAAAACTTGTATATACAATAACTAATAAACAGGTCCTTCTAACATCTGAAAAAGAACTCAGGCTGTTTAGTCTAAGTTTAAAAAAGTTATAAGGAATGTACGAAAATTTCTTACACTAACCGTACATTAAAACGTTTACGATACCGTTTTATAAATCTTTTCATTACTCAATCAACCATATATTTGAAGCTTGCACTTTTTCCTTTACAACGGCCTCCAAAAACATGAAAAACGATTCCTGCTGGTAGTTTGACTGAACTTTGAATGAAAGGTGTATCGTCTTTACAGTATACATATCAGGTACATCATAAGAGTTTTACATAACTGAATTTGTTTCTCATTACTACACATAAAACAGTCAAATAAAAATCGTATATTATGTATTTAGAGTTCATCGTAAAAGAAAAGCTTTCATCTTCAAATCTACACTAAACCCAATCAAGAAAAAGATTTCCTAATACTTTTAGAGAAATTTCAATTTGCAGTATTCTGATGAAGTGATTTTATATTTCCAATAGAGCAAAATCAATCTTTAAATGACAAATTTATGGGTATATTAAATCGCACCTCTTAATCGATGTCAAAAAGAAGTTTACTCAATTTTAAAAAATAGTTTTCAGAATCACAATACATAAATGCAATTTGTTTTCTAAAACTGTGCACAGATTTTCTGTCAGGAATAAATCCGATAGCATTAAAATGACGATTTAATATCGTACTTCATTTTGCACGGAATTCTTGAAATAAACTGCCAAAAGTGATCGATCTGGCGTAAAACGAGCCAATAGCGTTTACTAGCCTGGGGGATATATCCGGTTCCTGGAGAAAGCTGAATTTTCCTGGGAAAACGAATCAAGTTACTGGGTAGCGGGTCGATCGCGAGTAAATCACGGTAACGGGGACGTTTCTTTTCGGATTGCTGGTCGCCCGTATCCTCCTTTCATCTCCGTATTTTTACGCGAGCGAAGTTGCCGTTAATTAACTTTTCTCTGGAGTTTAGACACCAGGAACGACGTTGTCACTCTCTTTCTTTCTCTTCCGCCAGCAATCCTTATCCGCGAAAGACACGCGTGCAGACTTCTCGCGGATCTAATGAAGAATTTCCACGGCTGTCCAAGGAACGCCGGAAATTCCCTCTTTGTCGGCGGAATTGTTTCCCAAATGCACTTGGAACCATGACTCACACCGAGACCTCGAATATGATCGCGTGCGCACCCCCGTAGCCCCTCAGCGAGAGACGTACTGCAGCATCTTCTGGGGCCGCTATATTATTCCGAAGAAGACTCGACCAGCCGCATTCACTTCCGCGATTTCTCTATCCTTCATTGCTCCTTTTCCCAAGGAATACCTTACGACCTACATTCTCACTCCCCTGCTCAGCGCGTTACCCCATCCTCCCAACAATTTTTCTACCGAAGAAAGAGGAACGGTGCCGTACGCCCCGTAAACATAATTTCTCAGTTTTCCGCGCAATTCATTTTATGCGACAAAAGTAACTTAATTTCCTGGAATCGTTCGTCGGATACTGATCACGACCGCCTCCTGCTGTGTCTTCAGACATTTCTAGCGCATAAATAAAAGGTAGGCAGGAAGTACGAAATATGACACGCGCCGCAAGCGGACAGCTCTACCCCGACAAACGGACACCACGTACGACACACGAAAATACGAAGAAAACCAGACAACCCTGCAATAAATCACAATAATCCTTCATTGACCGTTTCCCACTCCTTCAGGTGTACTCCTTCAGGCTCACGGCTTCAAGCACGCTCCTTCCATCATTTCCACAACCAATTAAAAACCGCTACATTCCTCCACCTCAAACTATCCTCAACCAATCACAACAAAGCCGAGGTGACGACAGACAGAACGCAACAAGACTCGTCAGACTATCTAGAAATCGCGAAGCAGGCAATCACGAAATCGCAGAGAGACTATTTAGAAATCGCAAAAAGGCAATTTCTAAATCGCCAAGCAGACTATAGAGAAAACACGAACAAGACTAACAAGAAATCGCAAATAGACGAATATAGATACCGCGAACAGAATAGAACTCGAAGCATAGAAATCGCGGACATTCAGAAGTGAAAATAAAGAAAATCGCAACCACTATAATCGTGTAATTATTACCCGACCCTAGGTGCTCAGCGACAATCCTTGTACGCTGAGAAGAAGGTATCACAGAAGTGACACCTTCGCATACAACAGCCATGTTTGAATAGGCGGCGTGTTGCGAAGAATTTTAATCGTCGATAGAATGTACAGCATCCTACCCGTTAAGAGGCGATGGACGGTTAGCGCTGGGCGAACTTTTATGACAGGAAGTCACTATTGTTACCCTGGGCCTTGGTTCTTTGATTTTAGATTCTTGTGGGCCTGTCACCGCCACATCTGGCAATCATTGCCGGCCGACCCAAGGCATACGGGCTACACCTCTTTCGACTCGACGAACCCTTAGATAATAAAAGGTCGAACGCTGTACAAGTGACCATTTTAGTTATGCTTTCGACACGATCGGGTGGTTCCACCACCTGATCTAAATTACTTGCAGATGTGGGTGCACTTCCTGGTTCGGCAAATTTGGTCACCCCTGAAAATGCCTCCAGTATCCCCACTATCTACCCTCGATTGTTGTCACTTGTACACAGCCCTCCCAGCGAATCGTAAGGCCCAAAAAATATTCATAGACGTCCGTTGGTCCATCGACTCCTTCTGAGAGAAGGGATGATCAACGGAAAGAGTAGGGACAAGCCTTTATCAGGGCGAACTCGTGGCTGTCTCGAGAGAGTTGAATACTTAGATATTTAGATACATAGATACTTAGAGAGACGCGATCTTATCACGTTTCGTGTTATACATCGTACTTGTACATCACGATAGCCTCATTCAGTACTTCGAACCTCGTGAACATTGTTATACAGTGGGTGTAGAAAGTATTCGTACACCAATAAATTTGACACAAAAGTTCGTAAAACTGTTGTTTACTAATTATTTTTTTATAAGCAATGAGTATCAACATATTCTAGGATATTTATAGAATAGATGCAGTGCAGAAAAAAATGATTTACTTGCATAACGTACAAAATTAACAAGAGAAAACACAAAATCGACAGAAATACACAAGCAATAACTATTCGTACAGTTCTCAATTTGAACTGGTTACAGGAGAATTTATAATGTAAACATATCATATCGAGGATCGTGGACCGTTGATCGTGGTCCTTCGTGGATCGTCACTATGTTTGTCAACATTGGTGATATCAGTAGCATTGAAAATTTCGTAGTATTGTCAGTTACAGTTTAGAAATGGGACGGAAGCGAGCGGAAACTACAATAGCAGAAAGAAAAATTATTGTTAATTTGCATAATCAATGTAAAAGTTTGGCAGAGATTTCACGCATTGTAAGTAGACCTCGATCTACGATACAAAGCATAATTGATAGGTACGGACTTCGAAAAACACTGAAAAATAACGTAAGAAGTGGACGTCCAAGGAAATTTAATGATCATACTGGCCGAGTTATTATTCGAATGGTAAAGCAAAATCCAAAAATAAGTGCAATCAAAATAGTTGAACACCTTAAAAATAATTTAAATACGGATATATCTGTTAGTACTGTGCGCAGTTTTTTACGAAATCAAGGATATCATGGTCGGGTAGCCCGTAGAAAATATTTCGTAAGTGAAGCGAATAGAAAGAAAAGATTACTATTCGCAAATAATAATGTCACTACGCCAATGGAGTACTGGAATAGAGTGATTTTCACAGATGAAAGCAAATTCAACATTTTTGGATCAGATGGACACTGTACTGTTTGGAGAAAAAAAAAATACAGAATTGAATCCAGAAAACTTACGGCCTACAGTGAAACACGGTGGAGGTTCCGTAACTGTTTGGGGCTGCATGAGTGCAGCTGGTGTTGGCACGTTGCAATTTATCGACGGAATAATGAACCACAGGGTTTATATTGACATTTTAAAGTGCAATCTTCTTTTCAGTGCAGAAAAAATGGGCATTAAAGATAATTTCGTTTTCATGCAAGATAATGATCCCAAGCACACTGCGTACAATACCAGAATGTGGATACTAAATAATACCCCGGCGTATCTAAAAACTCCTCCGCAATTTCCCGACATCAACCCCATGGAACACTTGTGGGATTACCTGGACCGTCAGATCAGAAAACATGAAATTTCCTCAAAAGAAGACCTAAAAAATGCTCTCATAGAGGAGTGGAATAAAATTCCGCCACACGTAACATCGAATTTAGTTAATTCGATGCCAAAAAGAATTGCAGCAATTATAAACTCAAAAGGATATCCTACAAAGTATTAATTAATCCGTTTCTTTCATTTTCTAATGTTAAATTAATTTAAATTGCGTTTTTTTCGTCAATTTCTGGAAACTTAAGAACTGTACGAATAGTTATTGCTTGTGTATTTCTGTCGATTTTGTGTTTTTTCCTGTTAATTTTGTAAGTTATGCAAGTAAATCATTTTTTTCTGCACTGCATCTATTCTGTAAATATCCTAGAATATGTTAATACTCATTGTTTATAAAAAAATAATTAGTAAACAACAGTTTTACGAACTTTTGTGTCAAATTTATTGGTGTACGAATACTTTCTACACCCACTGTATATAGTCCTTCCTAAGCAGGGAAGGTGGTCCTTCGAGAAGTTTAGTTAATCATTAAAATTTAGTCGGCACACCACGTGCAAACAGCCAAAGTCTGACGGATTGAAAAATCCATCACAGACCGTAACAGGCGAGTAACGTCTTAAAGAAGAATTTTAATTTCATTCTTCCCGCTTTTTCCTCCGTTCTAACGCAAGCGTGAATAGACCAAATATAGACTAAGAAAACGGGCCCGGTGATTCGTTGGAAGCTGTTCGAATCAAGACGATCAGAAAAGCAAGAGGGAGTATTCGCGACGTTGATAGGGCGTCCGAAACTCGACCTACCCGAGGAAAGTGGTACTCACATCTGGCAACGAAACCATGCTAAATTTGTACAGCTTTAAGCATTTTATGGCCCAAGAAACTGCATGACTCGTTGGAAATTGCAGCCCCTGTACCTTGGGTCAGACAGCAATGCTGTTGCAAGATGTGGTGGTGACAGGCTTACGCTACAACCCGAAAATTTTAAAATGCGCATAGCGTTCACAATGTCCCTGTCATGCGTTACTCAAAGCCGTCCTCTACACTAGAAAACAATGTATAGTCTGCGATATGCTCTCATATTTAAATTACTGGTTTCTAGAATTTAAGTGTGAATTAGCTGGTGCGTCTGACCAATGACCAATCGGTTTTACTTCTTATGAATATACGGGAGACTTATATTGGCCTTGATGCTTTCTTTTTTTAAAACTATTTCACGAACGTGACCGTTCGCGCATATATCATTTACATACCGGGTATGTAAACATGAAAACGGAATTTTTGTATAGAAAATACATATTTATCGTGTGAGAATAATAGAAAATATTTTATTCGAAGTATTGCCCGTTGGTAACTATACATTTTCCAGATGTCAAATTCGCCAAAATTCGACATGCTCAACGCCGTTAAAAACGATGCTGTTTTATGAAATTTATATGGTTGTGAACTGGAAATCTTTATCAGATGTCGAAACAAGAAAATGAGCATTATGTATGGATAAATTCCGGTTTCATATTATCAGACCTGGTAGTGTAAGAGAAGTTTGTAAAAAAGAGTATTGGTCTGAGTTATGTTTGGGTTAGACTACTTGAGAAGGAGTACAGAGAGGCGGGTGGAGTTTTTCTGCAGACATAACTGACGAATTCCATTCATAGAAAATTAACATTAAAGTAACAGTTTTTTGCGAATATCTGAAAACCTAAATCTGATGAACGATGACTTTGGGAACGTATTTCAAGATCAGTGAAGTCGATAAGGAATACCCGTTTTTAAGTAATTACCTAGATTTTGAAAGTTAATGATTCACAGCTGAGTCTTTGTTAAAGAATTGTTGAACAACAATGGCAATTTTAAATGTGAACTAACTCTCAAGAATGTAATTCAATTATTTCCTTCCAGACTATGTTTTTACAAAAGATTTTTAAATTCTTTCTTTATGTATGACAGTTGTTGCGAATTGTTGAGGAGTCCGATCGGTGATACCGATCTGACCGTTCAAGTAGAAACCGTGAAAGCAGTGTGCCATTCCAACTTGATTTAACAAGGTTGGAAAGATGAATTGAAAGGTGGTTGAATGATCGAAAGATTGAATTAAGTCCGTTACCAGCATTTCCCGCTGCACAAAGGTGCAAAATATCACGCAGTGGATTAAAACAGTAAGAATTTTGTCAATTTCTTGAGTTCATATTATCTTTGATACAGCTCGCACGAATACGCAGTACCGACATAACGCATCAACTGAGAACAGCAACACCTGGAGTCATATCCGAAAGAGCTATTACTTGAGGCACAAGAATAAAAGCTTGGGTAAAGCGTTTCCAGTTCGAGAGTTTGTTGGTTCAAGATTACGAGGGATTTCCGTATTACCTTCGTGTTCATTTTTTTCGGACAGCCATGCGACACAATCCGGATTATCGCCATAAAAATAACGTATTGCAATAACTCCATATTTGCCGATAAGCAATATGGTACACCGTGGAAAGAAAATCAGCACGCTGTGGCCGATAGCTTTAATTCTGAATCGCGGATAATCGCGCGCTAACGAGCAAAAGCATGCCTCTGATCGAATCAAAAGCGCTTCTTCCATACATCTATTCATCGGTCCTGCTTTTATCGATGTGGAAACATAAAAGCACCTGCCCTGCTCTAATGGGTGGACAGGTACAAGGAGAAAAGAGGAGAGAAGAGAAAGAGAGCAACACGGACAGAGACAGAGATAAAAAAACAAGAACCTACGCATCCGTTGAACGACTGCGTTATTTTCGCGGTTGAACGGAACGGTCGCGTCGAACGCCGAGGGTACAGAGAGAAAGAGTGAGCGGACCTCTTCTTTTGGTCTCATTATTTCCGCACATCGGTGCCTCGAATTTTATATATTTCCTTTGTCAGGTCGTCAGGAATCGTTTACGCCGGTGAATCAACGAGCTCTTCCGTTCAAGTGGAGAACTCGTCTCTGTAAAACGTGCGACGAGCGACAGACACGCGCTACCGATTTGTCTCGACGGTTGCGTCCAATTAACGACGGTGCGCCCTATAAAAATGCCAGGAATCGCTGGTATGCTCGTCGCGAAAGACAGGAAACCGCGCGCGGAACGATACGGTATGGAGAGAGCACGTGCTCGCACGGGCACACGGCCGATCCCGCGAAAGGAAGTGATGTGTTCCTCGATATAATGGCCCGCTCGAGTGTATTTGAAATGCACTGGCTCATCAGAATAACTAAACAATAGACGCCAGCTGGAGGAGGACAGAATGAACAAGAGGAGGGTTTCTCCTAGCTGCCCCTCACCCCCGTGACCGCCCCGTACGGGGTTTGGCCGCACGCTACCCTCTGCCGGAGGTACTCGACGACTCTCCCTCTTTGAATGTACTCGGCGATGCCGCTGTAACAGTGGAAAAGGGCCCAAGGAGAAAGAGAGAGAGAGAGAGAGAGAGAGAGAGAGAGAGAGAGAAAGAGAGAAAGAAGGAGAGAATCAGCTCTCTCTATGCAGACGGCCGTAGTCGTCGCATACTAAACCGGCACGCGTGCACACCGATGTTTGCGCGACTGTGTTCGCGCTCGTCCCTTCCACGACGAGTTGTACGTGATACGCTGAGTGGGCTAACCTTAGTCAACCCTCGACATCATCGGGAGAGCCCCTGAAGCTGTACACTTCTGTTTCTCTGTTAGCTGTTCGAGAGACGCGAGACACAGCCGTCCATCGACCATCTGCGTAATGCTTTGCGTCAACATCCCTCGGATACTCAACCCCCAGTCTCCTCCTGCTACACTCCCCGTTCCCAGTCTCTAACGACCGGCCTCTTCTTCGCGATTCTTCTTTAAGCGTGCTCGAATGACCACTCCGCTTCCGACCTTTTAGGTCTGGCTGCGATTCCACGCGAGAGTCGCGTTATTAATGGCTTGTGATCAAAGTTTTCGTGTCACTCTCTTTCTCCCGGACATACTTCTGGCACTTCTTCTTTCTCCGTCCCTCTTGTACTTTCGTGTTACCTTCCAGTTTCTGCACCTTGGTATCTCGCGTCTTTCCCATTTGGCTAACGTACGCCGCGCAGTGGAACAAAACGACGCGGCGGCGATTAAAACTCGATTTTCATAATATTTTAAGTTTAAAATAATACGAATATAACATGGTTAACTCTATTTTCTAATATTTGCTTCCGCTTGATTGTAACTGGTGCTTAACGTGTATAGTCCCTAAACAAGAAATATTGTAAGATTTCACTCAGATTTCATTTAGACACAGGCCGAGCCGAAACATTTGCACGTTTCTACCACCATGAACCACCGAAACCTCCCCCACGAGCAGCATTTTGAGACCAAGCACGACGACACCCTCAGCGGCTACCTGTGACCGCGCTACTTCGAACGCATTATCGACGCTGAACGGTACGCTGGCTGTACTCGAAAACAATATAAATACAGCACACTTTTACACTAAACTCGATCGCAAACATAAGCGCCAACGAGACTTTATACCACGAACACTCACAACTCAACAATAAATTAAAGCTATCGTTGCAAACACCGGTGCAACATTTCAACCTATGCAATTCAAGTAGTCAGCAGCAATCGCGTTCTTGGACTTGACGCAAGAATAAGTAATCAATGTTACTTGAGAGAGAATTAACTGTATTATAATATGGAAAACTCTATTTTTTCGTGACCAATGCGTAAAGTCAGCAAAAATCATGACTGTCATCGAAAAGTCTTGTGATACCATAAATTTAACTTATGGTTGTGAGAAATGTTACCTTGGAAAATATAGTATACATTAATTCCAGAGTCCATAAAATTATTATTAGATATGAAATTATTTTTCAAACTGAGTTAAATATCTCTCTGTTTCAATTCAAGTTGGGTATATAATAATCAATTTGTCTGTATCAAAGAAATTAATTTTAAAATAGTGTAGAGCTACAGCGATCTCTTATTTGAAGAAAAAAAAATAAAATGATGTTCCTGTAAATTCTACCTACAAAATAAGCACACGCTCAAGGTGAAGTTTCTAAAAGCAACGTCGAAGTATAAAGGTTCGCTGCACCTGTTTATATATTTATCACGTTCGCTGCAGCAGCAATTTTGCGTGTTATAGCCAGGTCACCACTATCGAAATCTCATAATTTAATAATATATTGATGAATTATTCTGTGATATGATTATATATGACCATACCCTTATCAATAATATATTTTTCACACTGGTGGTCACTCGTAATTATCGTCTCATTACGTACATTGTCCCAAAGTCCATAGGCGCCGAAATTTATCTTGTTTTAATGAATATATAAACTGTTCACATCGTACACTAAATAGGGTAGTCAAATTATTAGAGTTATTTGTAAAAATTGACGTGTTAACGTTAGAACATTTAATTTATAAATAAACCCCCAATCGCAATGCATAATATTTATTGTTTTAAAATATATTCACATTTACAAGTGAAAATATATATTCGGCAGTACTGCAAAATACAATACAAATATCTATTAAGCAACATTATCTGTCGCATTAAAAATGTTAGGTGTTTATCGATTATGTACAAACAATTAAGACACATTGTACTCGATATAATATTCGTCAACGCTTTTCATGAAGTTCTTTTATGTGACAACATATTTAATATGTTTCCAATATTACAATCGAAATATTAGAATTCATAATAATGGATTTGTGAATATTGTGAATAAATACGATTACTCAATGATCTTATATCTCACTGCACTCTCGTTGGAGATCAAAGACAATGCCAGTATTGTAATGGTTCTATCACGCACTCATTATATTTCATGAACTTTCAAAACGTTTTTATCTACTTACGGTTCATTATACGAACTTTATTTCTTGTTTATTGAACATCGATACATGATTAAAGATACAAAATAGTCAGTCTATTTATATTCACTCGGACAGTAAATCGAGCGAGTTTATCCCGCGCGCGACGACGAGTTTAAAAATTAAACATTTATTCGAACAATCTGAAAAATTAAATGGAACGTTACCTGTTGAAATATGCATGATTACGAAAGGATCGACCGCAATGATTCGTACTTTTTTTCTGTTCCTTCGTGAGTGTATATGTGGATTTTGAATCGGCGTGTTATTATCATCACGCAGCGTACATTTATATGTATAATCGCAGTCCCGCTTCGCCATGCGCGACCAACGATTTCGCGAATATTCGAGCTCGTGAATTTTGAATGAATTTGACAGAACGCCTAGTGCTTTTGCGAGATGCATTGAGCAAGACTGGCTCGTCGAAACTGGATGTCGAATGAAATCTTTCTCGCCAAATAGGTTCCCAGACCTTTTACACATTTTTATGCGCCTGAGGGTACCGCATCTGACGTACAGACGTTTTTACAGTCGGAATTCTCTTGCTGTACATTTATGAGCGTGGTTTATACCATCATAATATAGATACGTTTGTCCATAAAAGGTAAAGGAACGGAACAATCACTAAACCGTGTAATGTACATAGCGGCGTACAACGTACAGTATAACTGGAACAAGGGCGGTTCTTTCCAGGAAAGAAACGGCAAATGAAAATGGAATTTCTTT
This sequence comes from Agapostemon virescens, assembly GCA_028453745.1. Lineage (NCBI taxonomy): Eukaryota > Metazoa > Arthropoda > Insecta > Hymenoptera > Halictidae > Agapostemon > Agapostemon virescens. The sequence goes on along the minus strand of CM052090.1, from coordinate 17,767,683 downwards.
TTCGCGGGTTTCATTATACGCTCCGGTACAGTTTCATTTACTCGTGAAACAACCATTATTTAAAATTGCTTGCAAATAATGTAATGGTATAATGTAACAGCGTCGATAACAGAGAAACAATTTCGTGCTATAGTCAGAATTTACTTTGTATAGACATTGCTAACTACGGAGAAGCAGAATTGCTGTATGAAATAGTTTGTTTAAAAATCTGCGAACCCGATGTAGGGTAAAAATAAATTTTACTTTACATCTATACTTTGGTTTTTAATCTTCGTTAATTACTTTTAAAAGGGAGCGACGTATACGATATTTATTATCGTTGTTCCAATATTATACATAGATCATAATATCACGGATCATTGAACCGGCCTCGATTTTGGTCACAATAGAACTACTAAAAAAAATATACAGCCTATTCAAAAATACAACTACGCCAGAAAGTATGATTTTTTAAAAAGTCTTTCAGTCCTCACAATATTTACGCACTCGACTAACAGTAAATAATTTAATAATTGAACTGTGGATTTTTATGTGACATAAAAACTGTTTGCATTAATTACGAGATATAAAGGCCATCTAGAAATTTGTTTCTTTTCTTAAACATTTTAATTGCTTGAAACTAATACATTTATATTTAAAATTTTTTATAATGTTTTCAGTGTTCTGAAATTTATGTATTCATCTTTTTCATAAATGAATCAAATTCTCAGTGTAATATAGATATGTATAACGTTGGGTCGATACACTATATGTACGCTCAGAATACTTGGTTTGCTATGAATCAATATATTTTGATAACACTGTCCAACACCAAAAAAATTTTGCAATACCTGTTGAGTGATTCTTATACACTCTGTCATCCTAAAACCAAATCCGCAAGTAGAATTGCACCATCACCCAACGTTTTCGAAAAATTATAAAAATACGAGTTATATTCACATTGCATTGTGGAAATGCTTAATAAAGAAAATTGAATACAAAAACTTACCTATTTCTGATGTAAACAAATTTAGAAATGTTTCCGCTTTGCTTGACGCTTGTTCCTGGTATCCCAATTTTCAGTAATAAGTGTCGAACAGTATTCAACAAGCATCGCACAGAAGTCTTTTCCATTGTAAGGCTTTTCGATTGTTGAAATATCTTGATGAAAGATTAATGCTGGAATTGTATTCCTTGTTTTCATTTTTAAATAATTTCGTCATAAATATAATAAAACAGTCCGGCTGATTTATACACTTCCGCGACATTTTATCGATTTAATATGGAGCAAAAACATTTATTTTAAATTTTTTGTATTAAAGTTTTTGTATTCAATTTTCTTTATTAAGCATTTCCACAATGCAATGTGAATATAACTCGTATTTTTATAATTTTTTATAATGATTGGCACCCAAAAAGACAAAAAAAAAATGTATGTAATTAAGCATAGTAACAAAGACATGCTTGAGTAGTACCAACGTTGACTACGCATAGCGACGGCCCTGGCGAGTCGAGGAAAGGCTGCAATGGTCGTCTGGCGCGAACGCGTCGCGCACAAGCTGTCAATGAATATTTTCTGATCCTTCTCGTATATTAAGGGAAGCAAATACTTTTCGTGAATGGTTTCTTTACCAGAAATGTCTGTAGAATGCATTCCTGTATAGTAAATTCCTGCTAGATAAAGGATTTTTGACATAAATACAAAAATAAAGCGTATAAAGTACCCGCGTCGGCACATTTTCAAACTTTAACAATCATTTACAACTATTAGGGAGTACATAAAAATATAATTGGCTATATGGATGTGTACAGGAGAGTCCCCTCTATCTCCTGACTCAAAGTTGAACTTTCTCGCGTGTTTAGTTTTTGCGTACCACGTCATTTTTTATCAAAATCATGCATTTTTACAAAAATCAAAATTTTTCGAAAACGTTGGGTGATGGAGCAATTCTACTTGCAGATTTGGTTTTAGGATGACAGAGTGTATAAGAATCACCCAACAAGTATTGCAAAACTCGAAAAAAGTTTGATTTTGTTGGACAGTGTAATCAATGCTCGATCTCTGTAATTTCAGCTCTGCTTCTCAATTTACGACAATATCAGGCAATCGCTACAAGTATCCGAACTTTTCTAACACAAACCAATGAACAAGCAACCTACACGCATTTCCATAGAGTAATCGTATTATACACTTCCGGAGTAAAAGAAGCAGGAAAATTCGAATCCGCCAATCTCTAGTTTTTCAGTAACCAGGATCGCCGAACCGTACAGTTAACCGTAAAAAGTCAGGGTTAGAACTTTTTTATCGGCCCGTACGAAGTAATAAAAAAGTTAACCGGCCGCACAATTTTCCAGAGAAAAAAACGTTTTACCCTTATCAACCCGACTGAACAAACCATCCACGAAATGTACACATAATTCACCGGATGATTTAAAATGCCGGCATTCTTTTATCTGCGCCGCGCGATGCGTACACACCACAACACGCGCATAATTTCCCGAGGTCGGCGAGACGAACCGTCCCGAACGATCCCACATAATGTCCGGGCCGTGTCGTTAACTTAACAAACGGCCAAGGCCAGTGAATAGCGCACTCGAAAACCGCCAGTGTTCATTCACCGTAGCAAACAGGGAAAAAGATACACACGGTTATTGTATCGTTTGGTATTGTCTCTCGGAAGCATTGTTTGGATCTGTATCTCCACTCGAATTCCGTCGATAGCGGGACAACGTCTTAATGGAGACTCCCAGTCTGAAACCTTGAAAAAATCGATTCTTATTTCTTGACATTTTCCTAAAGAACTTCTTATACGACATCTATAGTTGCTACAACTTGCCGGAGATTAAGATTTTTGGTATTTTACATAGCTATTCTATAATTCAAGAAAGTACACATTTAATGGGGTTTTCTAGTTTAAAATCTTGAAAAAAATCAATTCTTATTTCTTGAAATTTTCCTAAAGAACTTCTACACGACATCTGTAATTGCTATAACTTTTCGGAGATTCAGATTTTTGGGTATTCTTCATAGCTATTTTAGAATTCTCGAAAGTATACAATAATACTAAAATTGTTGCGTCTTATAAGTTTATCTTATGTATAAATTTTTTAAATATTACCTGGAATTAGTATTGTACCAAACGTCATTCTTGATGTTAAATATACAGTGAATCCAAACATTGATGATAAATGAACTATAATGATTTCATAAAAGAATATAAAGTACAATAATATACCTGAACTTACTTTAAAACTTATTACCTCAAAATTCGCCAGCCATTCTCACGACACGTTTTGGTCTAAAACGTTACAACTTGAACGTATGTAAAACAATTAACAAGTTTTTCTTGTGACCGAAACTACCATAATTTTAAAGGGCGAAACTTCTCCCTTACAATAAGTGGTTAAAACTTAATCAAAGACTGTTTTTAGCCAATTTCTTCAGCTTCGAATGACAAATGTACTATAATCTTTGGAATAATATAAAGCGCACCCTAAAGGTCGTACACAACTAAAACTATTCCTTATTTTTGCTCTGTGAACCCGCTAAAGAAATGTTAAATTAAGTTTTAAAAAGTCATTGTGTTCAATATTCAATATCCAAATCTTTACTAGATTCGTTCAGATAAAAAAGGGATGAGGGTTTTACAGACGATCGAATTTGTAATATTTTCGACAAAAAGCATGTCTTTTGCATATTGAAAATTTTTGTATTCAATACAAGTAAATTATGATTTACGAAAGTAGAGGCTTCGAGCTTTAAAATGATTTCATACATATTATTATCCAATTGTATTACAATATTATCATAATTCAAACAGTAACTGTTTCTTGAGAATTAGAAACTTGCAAACACATTTGCTATCCACGAAATGACCGTCAACGGATTTATATAAATTCGCAGGAGTAATGAAATTACAAATATTTGAACAGCGCAGATTGTGACAGTATATAACTGATAGTCACAACACAAGATGCATTTTTCATGAGAGCTTATTTTCTATTATGTCTGACGAAGTATCTCGAGATGGTGTATGGTCAACTTCAAATTTTAAAAGTATCTTCTGTAAACTTGCAATTATCTTGCGACCAGAAAACTTCAACAAGAAATGATATATTTCTATTTTTTATTACGCCAAATGTGAAGAGGCCTATAAAAGACACCTATAAAAACAAAATCTCAATTTTAAAATATCGTAATTTTATTAAATCATGAGATATTTTATTTCTTTCCGTTCTTCAAGTCATAAATATCATACGTTTATGCAAAATATAAATGCCACGTTATATTTTATTTCGGACAAACAACAACTGAAATACTGTCAGTCGATCGCGTTTACCTGCTGTTTCTCTTCAAGGAACGGTAGCTTCTACGATTTCAATTATTTCAGTCTGATAAAAGTTATACTCTATGACCCAAATAATACGAACGTACATGCAAAAGCATAATTTTCTAACAAAACTTTTCAAACATAACCTGCAAAACGATTTTTGAAGCCTCCAAATTCCTGTTGAATTTAAACCTCTTCAAAATCCTGTTTGCTCGCAGGCTGACACTTGGGCAACGCGTGGGTGGACGACGACGATGATGAGGATGATGACGACAACCCGATGAACTTATTAAAAAGCGTCGTGGGGACAGGTATCTCTTCGACTAATTGCCGACGCGCCCGCTGCTGCCGCTCGCTCAGTCGCTCGACCACGCGAAACCAAGAGAAAAGCGACGAATGGAGCAGTCCCCATTCCGGAATCCGCGGCTCATCCGGCGGTTTACAATCCTTTCTTTCAGCCGGGCGATAGGAAACGAAGCGGGGCGCGTCTCTTCGCAAGAGGAAAAAACCGTGGAGGATGAGGGGACCGGCTGGAACGAGGAAAAACGAAGGAGAGCGGAAACAGGCACATGTACACTCGCCGCGGAAAGTACAGTGAACAGAAGAATTGAGCTAATGAAAACATTTTTTGGAAACTGATTATTCGTGTGGATGTTAATGGATGTTGTCTACCAGTAACTTTCATTATTTTTGGAGGTCTATGACCCACGGCTAGGAACTTATTAATAGACACTTTGGAAGGAATGCAAATATTAATCATAAACCAACTCACTCTCAATAAAGTAATGTAATAATTTCGTTTGGGATTGTTATATGAAAGAAGAATTTTAAGCTTCCATTTGGCACAACACAATTATTGCAAAGCCTAGTAAACACTAGTAACTTTCACTATTGTTGGAAGTCTATGACCCACGACTGAGGACTTACTAGTAGACCATTTTACAGGAATGCAAACATCAATCATAAACCAACTCACTCTCTATAAAGTAATCTAGTAATTTCGTTTGGGATTGGTATATGAAAGAAGATTTTTAAGCTTTCATTTGGTACAGCACAATTATTGCAATGCTTCGTAAACCTTTGACAGCGGTGCTAGAACCTATTTTGGCCCAGAGTATCGAAATTGTCAATTAATTTCACAGATTATAGCCACTGAATTAAATTGAATTAATATTTTTTATATTAAAATCTGTAGAAAGATTATCTCCAAGAAGTACCACTAAAAATATGTTTTCTAAAATTGATAATAACACCAGTGAATAGTCTTAAACATTATCAATGATGAAAGTATAAAAACGGTTCATCGTCTGAATGTTAGTAGGCTTCCGGTTGATAGAGTGTCACAACAGGAACACAGAAAGCTCAGTAGATGCGTGATTTTACATTAACCCTTGTTCCGTATGTTAAGATCGTTCGCGTTCAAACACATTCGAAAATTGATCTTTTGCAAAAAAAACATCGGAATAATGGTCGTCTAAACAGGTAACTGTTTAAATCTCTTGGAGTAATCTCAATTCAGAAGATGTATTAAGATTTTCAGACATTCAAAATGCATATTGCGCTGACCAATACATGAATTATTAGGTTCTCAGCTATTCCAAGTTATAAAATTATGCAAAAATCGTTATTTTTGTCGAATATGTTGGATCTCAACCTTGTCGAAAACCAATATCGTTTCTTTCAACTGCTATATTTTCAATTATTGATAACAATCGCAATTGCAATGTTCTTTGTACGACTGCTGTTTAATTTGTTCTGTTGCCCAATAATATAACCCAACACTGTACCACGTAAAGCACTATCAAATATCCCCCTCCTATATATGTGTTTTCAATAAATTGTAAATTAATTACACCGTTCAATTAATAGCTGTACTATATTAACACAGACCTGCCTGCATAATAACGATTAGAATAATAATGGAAGATTTAAAAATTTTGCCATATTTTCTCCATACAAAGTTTCTTCTCTTATCAAACAATGTAAAATTTCAATGCAGCATTAATTATAATAGCTTTTCAGAAGCCGATTCTTTCATTCTCGAATTTTTAACACATGTCAAACGTTTTTTAACATTACGCTTATTCATAAATGGTCATTCGCCTGGTTCTCGGGCATGAAATCCTGCTTCTTTTATTCACCTACGAACTTGCGTCTATTGAATAGGCAAACGCAATTCAGATTTTAATTGTTTGGCGAAAATGAAACGATTTTTAAGCACTTCACTTCTCTTCTTGCCATGCGATTCCCTCGTATTATAGCTTCTCTCAGGTATCCTGATTTTGAAAGATTTTCGACAGTGCCATCCTTTTCTAGAGGATTTACTACCTTTCTAACACCTTCTGCAGAAATATTGAAATTTCACACGATTTTGCTGAACGCGCCTCCCCTCGTGCACCTATTAAGTATTTGCGATATCTCAGGAGTATTCTATAAAAATATGAACGTGAAACGGTAAGATCAATGCTATAGGTACGGAGGATGATTTATGAACTGAAATTAGAACAAATTATTATAGTATTTCTTAGCAGAATTAAAATGTTTTCTAGCACTAATATTTAAAATATCTTCTTTTTAAATAATAAACTATGCAATTCATCTTTAGTAAACAGTGATTTTATTTGAATAATCCTTATTGACAGTGTTAATTCTTCCTTTCCTTGTTCCACACTGATAAACGATTATTTTTCAGCTAATCAAATAATTTCTCTATCCTGAGGTAATAATGTTTTTCCTTTTCTACGCGTTCTAATTGAACTTTCAGGTTTCTATTGGTATTTAGAGATTTTAAGCTTTCATGGTCTGGCGTTACGGGATTCTCACTGTTAAGACATTCGAGTATAAGCCGTGTGCTAGCGGAATTATTTCCCCAACAGTTTGCAAGAATTTCAATTAATTTTATCAGGAGATTGAACGCACAGTGGTAGCGATGCGTGTTTTGTGGTGTTGGTCTAATATATTGGAATTGTTCATGCTCAGCTTCATTACTCGTCAATTAAAGAGACTATTTAATTGACGGTATGGACAATTAGTTTGTTTTTTATTAGTCAGGTAGCTAATTAAGGAAACTGGGAAGCCAAAGCTCCATACTAAGTGCAGGTGGTGGTCTGTATTCCTGTTGACGATACTGAATGTCTCATTGTTTATCTCCAAAGTTTCCCGATATCTTCTACAAAAGTGTTATTTGGTCTTTGCTATAATTTCATCTATCTTAAAGACTCCTTCATCATAATACAATTCTTTCTGGTGGTCTGTAACAGTCGATTGATGTATCCCTCGAGTTCTTTGAGTTGTATACTAAAACTCCTACTATTTTTACTATTTTAATTTGAAAGAATTACGTAGCACTGTTCGAAACATGAAAAATATGTATGCAAAGTCTCGATACACAACAGTCGTTCGATTTCCTCACAAAAGTGATCAAACAAGACCTACATCATTTCGCTTCAAATCAAAAAATCCTATTAATCCCTTATACTGTAATATTACATCAGACTTCCGGTGAAGATTTCGAACAGACTGTAATGAATATATGTAATTAATTTCCTTAAAACCGAAATGAAAATATATTTTGTTGCTGTTAATGTTCAGCCAATAGAGAGCGCATGGACATACAATAGAAAAATACAATACAATTTTCTCTTACTTTTCGGAAATTACCAATTACAAATAAAGTCTCATCACTGAATCCGCCAAATAAATCTAGTGGAAAGATTTAATACTTATCAAATATTTTATTACACAATTATTGAAGTTAAAAATTGTTTTCGCAGGAACAAAATCAATGGGTTTGTTTATTCGACCATATATTGTAATTCAAATAGCATGCGAAATTCAAATAAATTAAACCGTGTAATTTCTATAAGACAATATAAAGCAGCCAATTTTAATAGGAGGGTTAGCGTTAAATACCGACGCGGGTGTACTTTCCGCGGCGAGTGTACATACACCCCACAGAGACATACAAAGGGTAAAAGGCGGTGGGACAGCAAGAGAAAAACTGCTCGGTGGGAAAGAGAACGGGTCGGAATGAAGACAGATAGACAGCCGCGCGAATCATCCTGCTCGCGTGGCCACGGCAGTGAAGGAGAGAAAGAGACAGAGAAGAGGTTGCATCTCACTCGCCCGCTTGCCCGACAATGCAAACCAACTTTCTCATTTCAATGTATTGTTTCCATTGTTCGACCGTGCTGGCTACGAGGGTTGTAGCCGGTGGTAACGGGGATGGGCTGGAACCTGGAACGCGGCCTCTCTCTCCTTTCCAGCGCCGATCGTCATCGTGAAACTTTCGCTCTACGCGCCTCCAACCCCTGCGTCACGAACGCCGAGGATGCACCATCCTTCCCCGTAACCAGCCCTTCAAAGATTACGAACAATTTCAGGAACGGCCCGGCGCTACAACTATCAGGCTGGTGCAGCTATGAGGCAAGAGACAAGTTTTGCCTCCTTGGGGGCTCTCGCCGCCCCAAATGCAAGGTCCTCGCAAAGTTTGTCTTCGAAATATTTAGCCTAGTTGCAAATTCTCTAATGTGACGTCCGGTGAAAAAGCTCGGAGATGCGAATCGGAAAACGATAATGCCGAATAATTTGTGGACCCGTTGAGAGTGTCTCTCTCTTTCTCTGTTTCTCTCTCTCTCTCTCTCTCTCTCTCTCTCTTGTTCTCGGTATATGTGTTCCTTTGCCAGAGATAAAGGACACTAGAAAGTTCCTCTCATCGCGATCCAACGAGATTTCGAGAGGCTGGTTGGTTCTCGCGCACCTCTCTCCTTTGTGGGGTTTCATCCGCTGTGTGGGTTATACTTTAGAAGCAATTTGATATTTTAAAAAGAAACTTAACAAACCTCTTTACCGGAAAGCGGACTTTCACTTACGACTCAGTGATTCGCGAAACAACTACCCTTAGGGGTGCAAGTTTATTGCCTGGAAAACGTCAAGAGTTTTTAAGCGGACGTAAACATTCGAAGGGCGGGAGTAGGTAAAGGGAAGATACTTCGCAGAGTAGATTGTTGTCTTACACGTGGATTAACCACTTCGAGCTTATCTGACGTCAAGGGAAAACTCAAAGTATTCTTAAACGATACGAAACTGTTGGGTTACGAGAGCGTACTTTCGAGTTGATTGCACCTACTGCAAGGGTACGTCGTACGTGATTGTGGTGTACAGTTTTGGCGAAAATAGCATGCTGGTGATGTTCAACGCTGGTTTTGTACCATGAAGGAGACTTTGATTAAACCAAATTTAGGAGAATAGAAAAAGTAAGGAAAGTAGAAAATTTATTCTTCAACCTGGTTTAATAATTGCTTTAACACTAAATCTAACCAGCATTAAAATTGACTAGTGTACATTGTTTTATAAAACTGACAAGATATATAATTTGTTTGGAATTTCTGCGATTTTCATTACAATATATGATTGAATAAAGAAATCTATTGAATTGATTCCTGTGAAAGTAATTTTATAACTTGAATAATAGTAAAATAGGAAATCTAAAAAGGTTTATTTGATCCACTATGGTAGGTTTGGTGTTAAAACACGCTGCTTTTTGTTAGAATTAATTGCAATGCTTAGAAACGTTAATTATGACAAGTTGCATTAAGAATGTATGTAGGGTGGCGAGTGAAAGTATAAAATTAAACTAAAATTGCTATCAAAAGGCTTGAGTTTTTCTAGATGCTATAAAGCGATTAGTTTGCTAATTAATATATAAATAAAATTAATTGTGTAACGAGACGAAGAAAAGACGAAGACAAATGACATCGACCATCCTTGTCTCCAATCGATATTCCTTCGAGAAACATCCAGACGCGCCAAAACCGTGGAGTTACCAATTATTTATTAGCCGATCGATAATTTTCTGGATCGTACGAGAACCTTCTCGAAACATCAAATCTGACAATTTCTAGTTAAAACCGGTCCTGGACCGATCGATATCTTCTAGAAGTTTCGATTTTGTCTAGATACCGAATTGTTTACAAGACCGCTCATGGCCAGCAACGACGTAGTATAAATAGAGGACTCGCGATTGACTCAGGGCGATTCCGGCTACACCTGTGAGAGAGGACGAGAGTAAGTCACGGCCGCCTACCGAATATAGGGATACGATGATCTGATTCTTAGTTGCACCAGGTTCAACGGTTACCATGTCGGTAGGAGAGGACGAGAGAAAGTCACGGCCGCCTACCGGGCATAGGGATACGATGACCTGTTCTCGTTGTTTGATTCTATTGGTTTGATTAAGTTTAAACTGCTTGATTGAACGTAACCTGTTCTGTTTGAATTCATAATCGTTGTTAGCCATTGAAACGTTTTAAATCCATAATTTGTAAAACCTGCAAATCCTAACCTCCTTTAATAAAATATATTTCCGTCTGTCCTAGAGTACTTAGATCATTCCTAGATTATTCCATCCCCTCAACATCCATCCCACGGCCGCTACCTTTTCCACTGTCACCCCGCTACAATTGTAAGTTACCCTAGATCCAAATTGCGAAGAAAAAAGTGACTGTTACAATTTTTAACATTTTTATTTGCACTTCTAATAAAAGTTACAAATATGCCTTTCGTTAATCTAAATAAGATACATACACATACGAAGTTTCATAAAAATTCATTAAGATTACTATGAGCCAAAGATAATTAAAAATGGCAAACATTGTGATAATCTACGATTTACATCAATTGTATTAGGTAAATCGGAAAGTTCCGTCCGTTTTTTTACAAAAAGTAAAGCTTTATTCATGAAAGAAAATGCAAAAGTACGTTAATCAAAATATTGTCCATCGTTGGCGATGACTTTTTCCCATCTTTCGGGCAGCAAGCGAATTCCGCGTCGACAGAATGAT
>CM052090.1:17706047-17753032 GCA_028453745.1 Agapostemon virescens | reverse complement strand
TCTCTCTCTCTCTCTCTCTCTCTCTCTCTCTCTCTCTCTCTCTCTCTGTTTCGCTTTGCCAGGCGACCTCGTGTTTAACGGTCTGCGCATCGTTCGGCCCACCCAATGGATATACGAATTAATTTTATTGCAATTACTTGTCCAACGGAATAATAAAATCCGGACTGCAATTAAATGCGGTCCATCGTTGTCCCGATTTTTCCCACGCTCCCGATTCCACTGGGAATTGTTCCGATACTCGAACTTTCCATTTCGATCGCAACATGAAGTACCTCTGATATTTATTGTATACGTAGGCTGTTTAAAAGTAAAGTTTCGGGACTCGAGCGATGCAAATTGGCAGAGATTTTCAATGCTAACGCGAGTAATTTAACGTTCAGGTTACCTCGGGCAAATTGATATGTATTTCGCAATTACTGGAATGATTATTGGGATATCGGATTTAATGTACACCCTCCTTTATACTTTCTAGCAAACTCGATATATTATTCATTATTTATTATCGACAAACTGAATTAGAACTGATCTCGCAATAATATAAACGTATGTTTTATTATTACTGATCTCGTAATATAAACATTCATTTTAAGATTTGTGGCATCACCCACTATGATTCTTCTATATGCATATAAACATATTAAGCGAGATTAATATTTTGCTTTTAAATAAGCAGGAACTTTCAACAATTATGAAAACGCTTTCATTGTTAAACAGACTTCATTATTCCAGAATGTATTATAATGAAAATTGTACAGAGTCTGAATAAATTCAATGTGTACATTTTTGTAAAGGTTACATTCACATTTTGTGTTCGGTAGTTTCAGTTCTGTATTTTTGTGTAAGTATATTTATGGTTTCTTTTCCTAATCTGCACACGTATTTTGATCTGAGCGATCCTGATCCTATATCAGGTTTCGTGGTTAATTTTTCTTTTTAATTCGTACTAAATGTAAGACTCCAATTCTTAATGCGATATTTACAAGCACATATTCAATGTATTCAACATCGTCAACAAAATTCATACATTCGTCAGTGATACGCTTATTGTTAACAATGATTTCAACCAGAAAACAGTTATGTTTACGACGCGGGAGACCGAACCCCGCTATTTTTGTAGAACTTCCAAAAGTGACAATTTCAGCCATCATTTAATGTATTCCATGTATATTCTGAAATTGTAAACATTATAACTTAGTGTAATAAAGTGTACGTTAGACACGCGCGAATTGTTTGTTGAAAGTAACTCTGTCGAGTTGAATCTATTCCTGCGCTTCGTTTTACAAAAACACACAACTCGTTTGAAAATAAAAGTTAGTCCTTAATAGACTCGAGTACGAGTTTTAACAGTTAAAATCACTGTTACAGCGAGCGAATGCGAGTTGAATGGAAGTTGTCTCAGTGACGATTGTATTTGGAATCCAAGTGAGTGCAGAAAAATGTGTGGTATTTATACAAAATGTGGTGCAGACTAGCATACCAATCCACCTATCAACCTAACGCCTGATTGAAAGATGTAGAACGTGAGGGAGGTTTCATTGGTTTATGACAGTGGAAAAGTACAAATACCTTGGCTCAAAATATAGCAGGTGCCTAAATTAAATCTAAGGGAAAATGCGTACGTTTCGTAGTATTATATATCTAAATGTTGTTACGACGTAACAGTGTACATAGGTTAATTCCGTGAAGTTTATTACGCAACCCAGGTGCTCGGTGTCGTTTTATGCACACCGAGAAGAAGATATCGCCACCGTGCTACCTTCGTACACAATATCTACATTTAAATGAAAAGTTCATTTGCGTCCGTAGCTGGTTCACAGAGTTATCCGTTCCAGATCGATTCAGCAAATTGTCTCATAAACTTAACGGAAGTGATTTGAGTAGGAAGTCACGGCGCCGTTGCCATTAAACGAGACAGACTACAGAAATGAGATCAATCTTCCCTCCTGTATTATACCGTTCGTACAAGATAACCTACTTTGTAGCCCGATCGAGCTAGGATGTTAACCTGAAACCGAACCCGGCCGATTGAAGATCGTGGTACGTTTGCGTTACAGAGACGGCGGAGTTGATCGCCAACAGCTCAATAATACAAACTGTATCAAATTCCGACGACATTAATATCTAGGAAAGCGGCGGTTGCAGGACTGGCATGTTCCCGTCCGTAATCTGTGCTGGCGATCGAAAATATGATGATTCTCTCGGCGATCTTGGCGCATTATCATCTTAACGAGCACGGTCTACCCGAAAGACCGAAAGACCGAAAGTATTTGAAATCGCGGAACAACGGAAGAGAATCACGGCGACGTACATATATAACCGACGTTACAAATCGGTCGCACGCAACTCGTTGCTCGGTCTGCCTGTGAAGGAATTTCAATTGCTAATGAAATTACAGGAACGCGCGGCACGGGAATCCATCCGACCATTTGGGGATTCGTGACATCATGTTGCACGACGGACGACGAAACACAGGAACGTGTATCGTCCGGCGATGTGTTTGCGGTCCCGTTGTTTTGCCGACGGGAATCGATTTCGATCGTCCGACGAGCAAAAACGGTTAACGATACTCGTATCTCGCCGCGGCAAGGTTTAGTCGCACGCGGAGGGAACGGAACACGCCGCCGCACAATGTGCGATTCCAGCAATCCAGCTTTACTTTATTTACAAATCGAATGCCATTGCGTATGCAGAAATAATTACATTACAGTAAGATAAATGTCTTTATTATAATATAGTAAATTTCCTTTTTTTCAGTGGCGACCTTTTTTCAAAGCACGCACCTATGTGCGTCGTGAAAATCAAGAGTTCTAGCCAGAGCATACGGAGATGCATGAATCCATCTGAAATTATCTATACTTTTTATTTGTTCGTTTTATTTCATCTTGACTTCCAAATATTTTAGGCATACTGAAATTTGCGAATACATTTTAGTTTTCGCTAAAATTACAATTTAAATAGCTAATGGTAATTAGTCTAACGCATGACGAGTATACTCGTCGTGACACAAAATACTGCCAATTTTAAAAAGCTTATTTTAGTAAAAATAAGTTTATCTTGAAAAGTTCATAATTATAGTTGTAGTTCATATCTTTACAAAAAGCTGATAAATGTACGTTACAGGTAACTATGAAAAAGAAATACAAGATAATAGATTGAACGTTTTAATTACTGAAAGATTAAGATCAGCAGTTATCAGATACCGATTATCATTATTCTTTTTAAGACAGCAATTAGTGGTTATTTTTTATTACACTATTATAATGCTTATATTTATAAAATATTAATCGATTGATTGAAGAAGTGAGTATTTAAATATTTTATTACTTTAATCAATAAATGTTCAGTTTAAGTATTTTTTGGTATGTACTTGATTGCACTGTGATAATGGCATAACAAATAAGTTACATAAGATTGAAAATTTTCAAGATTTGAGACATTAAGTAATTTAGTATGGCTGACTGCTCAAATCGCATATAGTTCGTTGCGCGATTACTATAGATTATTTTCACTGTTGGCTAAATGATACCGATATTTTACTCGACGATCCGTCTCTGCAGAGATACTCCGGAATAATGGATTTCATTCAGCCGTACGGTGAATGCTATATTTTATTCGGAAGATATTCTGCTTCACAAAATTGTAGGAACTGTAATCGAACAATTTGTAATGTGTAAAAAGATCTCCTAACCTTCCACCTGTGCTCATTTTAATCTTTATGGCATTAACATTTTCTACGATATTAAATGATATCGCAGTTTAAAGTTTCAAAATATATTTTTATGCCTTGAATGGTGAATGAATCTGCGCCCATCCAAGAAAAACATCAAAATCTACAATAATATCGCTATTTGTCAATAAAAAAATGAACACTAAAACTACCACAGCGGGTCATGTGATTCTTTTCGGAATTTTTATTTTGCAATTATTAAAGTTATAAAATTCATAAAGATTCGCACCTATTGAATAAACATGTTTTTTTGGGTATTGCACTGTAAAAGAAATGGTTAAAAATTTAATGAAATACATTCTTATTTTTCTTCGTTTCGTTTTTCGTTTCTGATTGCACGGTTCCCTACGATTCGTTTAAAAGGTAGGCATAGTAGACACTGAGTTGATAAACTGTGAAACAAGTAACTGAATATATTTTCTAGTTTCAACAAAACTTTAACAACTTTGACAAACTTTAAGGAACGAATAGATGTATGATATGTACAAATGGATCTACAGTCCGCGACAATAGAATAGCACACCCCGTAAAATTTGTTAATTCTTATTTATTAAAGTATAAAAATATAATTTTGAATATGTAGACAGGTACACATAAGTGTTGAACACCAAATAGCGCTAAGTTTCTATATACAAGGATGGTCCTTTTTGTTTCATCTGCAAAAATGTATATATCTTGATAAACCGATGCGACAAAATAATAGCACATTATTGCAATTAATTAACATTTATGCATACATACGAAGAGAACTCAATATTTAATATTTTGTAGATCCTCCAGAGATTTTTATAACCGAAATTATTCGCTTTGGAATGGACTTGAATAATTTTTTAATCCTTTTCTGCTTCATTCGTTCCCATTCGAGTGCAATGTACTCTTTTAATTCGTTTACGTTATTAAACTGTTTCCCTTTAGCATAAACTGCTCTAGCAAGGTCTCCTCAACAGTTTTCTATAATATTCAAGTCAGGGGAACGAGCTGGCCATTACAAGACTTGAATATTTTCCGTCTCGAAGAATGCTTTCACAACCTTTGCGGTGTGAACCGCTGCATTATCCTGCTGGAATATGTGTTTTTCCCCGGAAATTCTGGTTGCGTGTGTGGTTATTTGTTCACGGATTAACATTAGATATTTCACGCTGTTCATTTTTCCACTGATAAAATTAATATCCGTCTTTTCATGGTTGTCGATACCGGCCCACACCATGACTCCTCCGCCACCCATCTGGCGACGGATCAAAAACATTTTTTCTTTACGTAAGTCGTGGTAATAATAACTCTACCCGTCAGGTCCATCGAGATTAAACTTCTTTTCGTCGGTGAACATGACTTTTCTCCACTTCTTCTTCCAGCGAGCATGTTGCTCTGCGAACTGCAGCCTTGCCTTCTTATGCGCTTCGGTTAGAGGCGGTTTTTTAAGCTTCCTTCGCTGCAGGTGCTTAGATCTTTGCAGGACACGTTGCACATTTCTGACGTTTGTTTGTATGCCTGCTACTTCAGCAATCTGCCTGGTAGTCATTGGTGCATTCGATGCTGCCCTTAGAATAGCACGTTTCTCTCGTGCTGATAGTGTCGCAGGTCGTCCAAGACAGATAATTCATGACAACCTTCCGGCTTCTATGAATTACTTTCGCAATCTTTGAAATAGAAACATTTTCTTTACAATTGTTAATTGTTTATTAATTGTTTTCATTTCACTATTTGTTAACTTCTTTCCACGACCCATTTTCTTTTAGAAGTTTTCCGCAATAATTCACCACACTATATATCAAATACTTAGCCACCTTCCTTTGCTCGTGTTCAACTGAGAAGTGAGAGTGTAGCATGTGTGCTATTATTTTGTCGGATTACGTCTCCACGAAATCTACCAAAACAACGATTCTAAGAATTTAGGGGCAGTGTTTACGTGCCAAAGTCACTAAGATGGATATATAAGAAGTAACTCAAGAAGCATATGGATTGAACGCTCTCATTTCTGTTCTATTTTTAAAATACTACGAAATTTAGAAGGTGTGCTATTCTATTGTCGCGGACTGTGTGCAACGAATATGAGGTGTGCGTCGAGTATGTTTACGTTGAGCGAAGTGTTTAGAATGCTGAATGAAGTGTATGTTGACGAAAAGGTAACTTCGGTAAAGGAGTGAATGAAATAACGAGACATGCGGATTCGTTGACTCCATATTTTTCGATGTAAGTGAGGGAAACGGTAAGATTAACAGATTGGTTCATTAGTTCACGTAGAAGGGAAAAATAACCGCTCCAAACTAACGGTCATTCTCAGGTGGATGACGCACCCGGAAAATCCGCGTGTCTCGAGAATTACCCGTAGCAGGCAATAACCCGAAAAGACGCCTCGACTCGGATAAAGCATGTAAAAGAAGAATAGATTTTTGAAGGCGCGCAAAAGGCTCGACTTCTGGCCGACAGCCGTGAGTCGTAACAAAATAAAGATATTTAACGTACAAAGAGTAATGGCTTTACGGCGAAATTGCATACCATCTGCATACCAGATGGGGTCATTTGGCAGTTTTAAAAATTCTGTATGGATTGGGGGCTTTTATGATAGTTCCTTCTCTCTCGTGCGAAACATTCTTGTTATTTTTATAAAGTAATACAAAATAGTGATTTGTAACGCTCTGTAAACCTTATAATAATGGTTACGGTAAAGTTATAAAATTGCTTTCATGAGAATCGATTGTTCAATTAAACTTTGTAATGAAAATCGTAAATAATACAAATAGATTCAGTCTTGACATTTTTATAAGACAATATACACCAACGAATTTGAATGTTCGGTAGGTTTAGTGTTAAAGCAATTATTAAGAAGAATAAATTTTCTACTTTCTTAGCTTTCTTGCCTTCCTGAATTCAGTTTAATCGAAGTCTCTTTCATGTTACAAAACCAAGAGATAAGGTAAGGTTCTTTTTCTGGCATTAATGGTTTACGAATTGAAACAGTTATACTACTTGTCCTTTGATCTCGTCCGAGAGCAACCTGAATAATTTTCTTGGCCTGTTCTATGGGCAGATAATTACTACATTGATACATCTGTTCGTATAAACTTGAATTATCCGCCGTGTACTCGTAAAACTGCCATAATGGACGATGTTTCGATTTCAACGCTACGCGCTGCGGTCTCGTCAGCTTGTTGAAGAATGATAGCCATAAGGGGCAGTCTTGATCTTCTCTTTTACCGAGCTTCTCGAAGTGGCCGAGTTCTTTCCCCTTTGTTCGGGATTGAATTAAAACTGTACTCACCGCGACGGCCATTCCGGCGGGACCAGTTGTTTATCCATTGGCGAAACAATGAGGGACAAGGGAGCCCGAGGAACGCTGAAAATATTCATTGTTCCCCTCGTTTGAAGCGGGCACACGCTATGTATATATCGGATCAACGAGATAAGCATCGTCCGCGGTGGAGGACAACTCTATAGAACTCGGACGGGAGAAAAAACAAGAATCTGTCTGCTGGAAATTCGTTTCGTTCCCGTATGATACATACCCGTAAAACGGGAATTTTTAACGTGGGAAATTTAAAATGGGATTTAAAACCGGTGAAAGAACCAGTGAACAATTGCAAGTACTTCTCGTAATCCGTCGCTGTAAGAAAGGTCAGTTAAAATTGGATTTTTAGATCGTGCCCACTTACTCCGCTTCGTGCAATCATTGAGTGGATTTTTATTAGAATTACGCGTGTTACATCGAAAATATCTTTAAAGTAGAAATAAATACTAGGAAACTATTTAAGACAAAAATGGTAGTTAATTATCCAATACTGGGCAACAAATTTTTCTTTGTCAGAAAATATAGAGACTATATGTATATGTATTAGTTCGTTGCACGTAAAATATCCGATTTCGGAATCTGTAAGTTATATAATGTTTTAATTAAGCAATTCATGTTTAATCAAAATGTGGTGTCAATCTCATATTTCTTAGTAGCACAATAATTCTTTCTCAAAATTTTAATTAATCTCTTGGCCTGCGATTTATTTTGTAATAACACTGACTAGATTTTCTTTATCGTCCGCAGAACGACAATAAGGAAATGTATTCTTTGTATTGACTGTGTACACTCAACAATTACATAGACTGTTATTTCAGTTTAAAGAAAATTAAGGAAATACATGTTTAGAAGATTCTGATCGAAATCTTGATCACGAGTCTGACTCATTGCAGAAAAAGGGGTTTGAGAAGTCTTAATGAACACCGTAAATATTTTATGGTGTTGAGTGTTGTTGAATGACCCCCATTATCAAGGGCTGCCTCAGTGTCTACAGTGAGTCAGTTGTTTTCGTGGCAAATTCTTTAGCTTAGGAGTTACGCATCCGCGTTACTCACCCTGTACACGATTTTACTAGGGTAGTCATCCGTGCCCCTTCTCCTCCTTGTTCTTAGATTCTAAAAAATATATATAGGGGTACGAACCCAAAACGAAGTTACTAAGTACCCAAATTCTATACAGAATTACAACATTACATATGCGTATACAAACTTTCAATCGAAATATCTTGAAGTCAGTCTACGCGCCGTGTAGTTGTAATCCCTAAATTGTCGCTATGAACCGTGTAGGAGAGCAGTCGCGAAATAAAACACTTTAAATACAAAGCAGCGTCCGATTCAATCCTTTCGGTATCCAACAGTGTTAAAGGTTGAAAATGTCATAAATGCACACAATTCATAGACGAGTGATGAGTTCATTCGGAAGGCATACCTGCTTTTATGATATTCTTATTACATCATTTTTAACGTTATATGGAAGTATTAAAAATTCTGATGTGTTAAACAATGCTTGTCTATAAAATCTCATTTATGCGATTTTATATATCAGAAACAATATATTTTCGCATTGACCGTCATTTGATGGGTCAAAAAAAAGGGAGTATTGTCTTGTATTGTTCTCCTTTTCGAGAGAAGAGTATCGGCTCCATAAAAATCAGATTTCTCTTGGATTTCGAACGATTCATCGCAATCCATAGATCGAATTTAATTGCTCGCGTACAACAAGTTTTTAGGGGGAAGGGGAGAGCGTGAATTAATCGTCGAACAGTTTTCCATGAAGCCAACGTGCGTGGTAGTTTTGGAGTCCCATGAGCAAGACTATTCACGGGCAACGCCGAGGTAAAGAAGGCGAGTAATTGAAAGGCGAAATCATCGATTCCAGTTAATGCTGTTTCGCGGCGCGTTCAATTCGACCCGTTCTCGTTCACCGGCACGCTTTTGTGTGCGGGCAAAAAATTCAGACTGCATAATAAATCGAACTGAACGCACCACTGGATCGACTTATCGTTGCAAATGGAAAATATAGCCGAAACAGCGCCGCAGGCCGGTCGAAATCGTCCGTAAAATGAATTCTATAAACGCGTTGTTAAATGTTGTGAAATATTTAATGAATTGGGTTAATAACTGGGTTGTTCACAAATTTCCAAGACACCCTCGAATGAATATTAATAACATGCAGAGTATCGAGGATAAGCTATTGCACTTTTTGCATGCATGCTCGCATGTTCGACTTTACAGAAGTAATATTCTGTAAGCGATAAAAATTCACGAAGTCTGTACCGTTTTTATTTTCAAACATGTTGTTAATTGCGTTGGCGATTGTAAATCGCCATATGATATTGCGAAAATCAACTACAAAAATTCTCAGAAAGTCAAAGTAATTTAATTAACAAAACAGAAACGAGACAGTTAAAATTTATCGTAATGGATGCTGTTTCAATCTACTGGCATTTGAAAGATTCCACTAAAACTCTGCTCGTTCGAACTAATCGAAATGAAAATCAAATTCTAAACCTAATCAAACGTCAATGTCATCCATACGCGATACCATGATTAAAACTTCTCCATTTTTAATAATTTCAAAGATGAAAAAGGAATAATTCTATTTTTTGCATGTACCAATATAAATTTTACCTCGTTATGAAAGAACGGCATGATGTTCATATTTAGTAAATTCTGTTTGATTCGTGTAAGACATTAAAAACATAATCAGTTTCTAGCGGAAAATAAATCGGGTAAAGTTCGTAATTGTATCCGTGAGAAATATGATTGCTAGCATCACTGCGGATAGAGGAACAGTAAGTTATTTAAAAATTAAATTAGTAACAATCATTTTTACTGTAAATCATTGAGACATTCGGTCTAACTGACGAAGAAAGTATTTCTCTGCGAGATACTTCACAAATTTCGATTTTGTCAGACCTACCAGCGACCGATTAACATTAAACCTACCGAGCATTAAAATTGGCAGGTGTATGTTGTTTTATAAAAATGCCAAGATTTAATTTATTTCATTACAATTTATTTTCATTACAAAGTATAACTGAACAACGAAATCTCTTTAATCGATTCCTATGAAAATAATTTTATTATTTCAATAATTAAAAAATAAAAGATTTGACAAGTGTCGTTGGACACGTTGTGGTAGGTTTAGAGTTAAACAGTGAACTTTTGAATTTGCGAACGTATGTGATATAACATGAACGTGTCAGCGACTCCCATCGACCCACAAAGCCCCATGATCCACCACTAATTATTTCGTACGCGATCAGCATGATTTCTAGCTGGTCGGCTTATCGGTGTGCTTTCGCGTGATCGCGGGTCGAATCTGTTTACGATATTGGCTCGATTAGAAAGGATGATACTGCGGCCATTCATGCCTGAAGGAAGATCCGGGCTGGAAACAGTGTTTACTGTTCTCACGAATGTTCAATAACGCGATGGAGACTTCCAACGGATTGATTCACGGTATCTAATATGTGAAATAAATTTTGTATAGTCAAACTTAATCTCTTACAATCGATACTATTTTAATTGCGGGACAGACACATTTCTTCTAGTCTAGAAAACTTCTATTGTATGCGATTCCTTTTTGTTGTATAAATGTATAAGTAGACGCAGACATTTACATTGTTAGCATTTTAGTCGATATGCGGCGGATTTATCTTCTACGTTCACAAAAAGATGGACAATTGGACGACCTTTCTCGCTACTACCTGATCCATCACTAATCTGCCTATATGTATACCATTTATAACTGCCTTATGATATTGCTTTCTTTGAAGCAGAACCTTAACTTATTTAGATTTACAAACGGCTTGTGTAAATCGTCATTACAGGCGGAGATAAGAAACTTGTAAATCGTGATTTTTTAGGTTTTCATCGTAACTGTAAATAATCAAGATTCTAATCGCAATTTTAATAGCAATGTAATACTGATTGAGTTCTGGTGTTCGCAATTTCTGTGATGTGCAACTTCTAGTCGTTCGCGGTTTATTATAATGTGAACTTATTGTTGTTCGCGATTTTTGAGATGAGCAACTTCTGGCAGAGTCTTGTTGTGTTTTGCCCGTTGTCACCTCGGTTTGATCGTGATTGATTAAGGCTACGGTAACGTGCAGGAAAATTTCGATTTTTAATTGGTTGTAGGCGCGATGGGATGAGTACATCGGAAGGAATGGGAAAATGGTAATGAAGGAATATCATGATTTATTGTTAGTTGTCTAGTTTTGTATAGTTTCGTTGAGTGCGTCGTACGTGATGTCGGTCCGTCGAGGTAAAATCTGTATGCATACGACGTGTGTAAAATTGTCGGCTCCTTCGGAGCCGATTTAAGTGCTTTGTTGCATCCCTTTTGTTTATGGTTTATTGCATCTCAATTTCTTGAGAGCAGGGTAAGACACGCGCAACCTTCAGTGTTACGCTCGCAATACAAATATAAAATCGTTGAAAATAAGCAAGTTTTAGTCTATTCAATTAATATGAAGTTTTGTTTAGTTTTATTTGATTTGATTATTTCAATAGCAAACAACAATAAAAAATCTATACTAAACATAAAAGAAGTTTACTTGTTTCGGGTCTAATGTTTTTCATTAATACTGAATAGACCAAATTATAATATACACACGTATATTATAAAAAGATAAACTAGGAGACCATAAGAAGCTATTAAACCGACTAGGTAACACTTTTCAGCTGTAGATGATAAAGATACGAAAAGATTGTTTGGTTAAATAGATATCAAATGTCATTTCGTTTAAATTTTTTAAGCCCCACACTAGAGCACCCTGTATTAAAAAGACTTGGAGAAATCGCCAAAGGTCAGACACGTTATAAAATAATAAGTAGCCTCGGCCAAGGGAAAAAGCTTCAAGCGTAATCCTTAATGGTCCGCAACCTCATAGATTCAACCGGTAGCAAGGAATCATAAACGATGTGAACGTTGCAAAAGTATACCATTAAAATCGTAACAACTCCGCAACGAACGCTTAAGAGCATCGTTATTCTCCCGTAAAACCACATACCGTCGGGTTTCCTCGATCACGGGTTCGCTGACCGCAAGCGAAATGACATTTGCGACGGTCGACAGTGCTTGGGCTCGCGCAAAATCGTTGGATTTTTGGATTTTAATTGGAGCGACGATAATCAGACGCCATCGTTACGGAGGATCAAAGTGCTCGCAAAGCCAGCCACTGCGAGGTGGCTTCGGAAAAACCAAAGGGAAAAAACAAATTATTAGCTACTTAGAAGACGCACAACGGCATCGCTTTGAATCAACGTCTACAGGGAAGATAATCGGAAGAAATTTGAGTGAAGCCAGCATAGGCTCACACATTTTTCTAGGTGAGTTACATACATTTTCACTGCTCGCTTTGTAAGTTACTACACTGCTTCAAGTCTGCAATATCATATGGTGAATAAAGAAACGATGCACATCTTGAATTAGCGTAAGCATCCAACGTTTTGAAATGTATCTGAACCTCCACGCAATAAATATCGAATCACTACGATTACAGATTCACTACTACGAGTTCATTGTAATTGTCAATAGGCGTAGGGTAAACCATTGTAGTCCAAATGCATCTAGTTGACATTATAGATAATTCAGAGTGTCAGTGTGGTTATTTAAATCAATACGTCGATCACAAAGTATGACAGTGCCAGCTCTTCCACGAGCAGCATGTCGTTCTAATTGAGCAGATTCGCTACCAAGGATATCGCGACGTACAGTGGCTCACGAAAGTGTCCGAACACTCTTTCGATTTAAATAACTTTTTTAAAAACTTGTCTAGAGCAACTAGAAGCATTGATTTACTAAATGATATGCAAAAGAAATTTCAAAATAATTGTAATTGGTAGAAATTACATGAAAAAGAGGACATTCTTTAAAACATTTTTATTTCAACTCGTAGTTAAAATTTAAAATATGCGCTTTGCAGACCTGTGTTAGTTATAGAAAGATGTAAGAATTTGTGGAGTTTGAACATATATATAATTATCATAAATCTACAAAATGCGTGTTTAAAAATTTAAATACGTGGCTCAAATAAAATATATTTAAAAGTTCCTCTTTTGTTTGTCACGTAATTCATACCAGTTACAACTTTTTCAAAATTCTTTTAGCATATCATTTAGTAAATCAATGCATCTAATTGCTCAAGAAAAATCAAGACGTTTTGTCCAATCCTATAAAAGTTATTTAGATTTAAAGAAGTATCCGAATACTTTCGTGAACCACTGTAACGATCAATATATTAAATAAAAATTAACGTACTCATAGGGTATCCTATCTTTTTGTCCCTAGCTGTAGGACTATTTAAGCCACGTCTAAAGACCATGTGAGCGTTTAAGGTGTGGATTAGGCAAAGCGAGAAGCTTACCTCTCTTGCCTCTGTACAGCGTCGCGGAGTCCCTTCGCTCCAGTCGTCAACGATACACGCATAGAAATTCGTTTGGACCGTAATCCTTTCCTCTTCGCGGTGGAAGTTTTTCGCTTTAGGGCTCGATGCTTTTCATATGGTGGCCGTTTTTGCGCACACTAAAGCTACTCCTATGTAGCCAATTTTCTAGCCGCCACGCACACTTGTATCAGAGTTAAACGATGTCCTGACCGAGAGTGCTGGTACTGAGGAAAAACCACGCGCGACCAGCCGCTCTCTAATATTTAAACGACTACCACTGACATAAAAACCCGGCCTCTCGCAGGACTGATTCCCTGGACACCCTCTATCAGCCCTTTCGCAGCGGTGGGAAAAGGGCGGGAACACGGCCGCGAACTTTCTACAGCCGGCTTAAATCCACTCGTTACGGTGCACGATGAAACTCGCGCTCGCGGAAAACCCGCTCAAACTAATTCGTCTAGTCGACCACGAATGCCGCATTCATCCCGCTAACGTGTCCTCTATCGCCGGACCTGAAAAACGACCGCCTTTTCAGGATCACACGAACGATATCATCCGAGCATTGCGCGTTTACGAGTATTTTCTGTTCTGCGGTATTGAGTATCAAAGAATTAATTTCGAAAACTTTACTCTTTTCGGATGTTTACAGAAAATTCCATGCGGACGTTCATTCACAACTAACCATCACGGCAATGCTCAATACTATCTACGATGTTCAATAATACAACCACTGTTACATCCTACCTTCCTTGTTCTTGTATTATTATTGTCATTTGTAACGTTGTAATTATCAGTGTTATTATCATCGTTAACATTAGCGTTATGTATAACAAGATCATCCTACAATCACCACTTGCCTTACGTCACTTATGATTATAGTCTGGGTTTATGCTATGATCGATTTTGAGTTTGTCATTTTTGTGAAGTCATGTCAGTGCTTCTTCTGCAAATATATTACTTTACGACTGCGCGTACAGCTGGAAAGTATCGCAGAGTTTTCGTAAGGAATGACACGGGTTTAGTAATTTTCCATTCGGGACAAGAACCCTTACTATTTTTCGGGAAACACTCCAGTCGTGTTGTGGCAACGTAACACCACCGCTTACTTTGTGTCTTCAAATATCATTCTATTTAAAATCCTCGGAGAAAGTAAAAATCAATCACAATGTTGCTATTTATTATCAAGAAAGTTCAATAAAATTTCGTTATAAATTGGAAGTATGTATGATTTGATTGGTGACTCCGAGGCATTGCTAAAAATGGCCACACTATTATTTAAAACAATTTTTAAAACATTCAAATATAAAAAATATATAATGTAATAAAACAAAACATTCTAATTTTTATTGTGATCTATTATAGGAGAATTAACTTTACTAGGATTTTTCGGGTTAAGACTTAAGAGTTAACAAGCATAGTGATAAATGTAAACGTTCAAATTACGATTTTGTTAATTACTGTGATACTGCGAAATTTTGAGGGTTCACATTCACTCTTGAGAATGTTAATTTAACTTTTTCCTGCATGCTATGCAGTTTCCGAAATATTCACGCTAATATGAAAAGTCAAGATTTTTATGGAAGGGTGCTTTCGCCCATAAGGCCATTTTTCAGTATTAAAAAAACTTGTTCCGTTATTAGCATCACATGAACTACAGTTGTGTAAAGTACGAAACTTTTTCGAATTTTCAAGTAGTCGAACTTTCTTTGTAAGTCACAGGCGATAGTTACCAACATTTGAAGCTTTGAAGGTGGAACTGCGAGCGCAGCTCCTCGAACTTACTGGATAGAGGATATCGAAATTAGTTCTTTCATATAAAAAAATTCAATAGCATTATTTACTCTCGCATCTGATTTCAGGATTCTTATTTAAATAATCGATTTCGGTTAAGCTGAATATAGTTTATGTCGCTAATAAACTTACATTTTCAATCTTTTAAATTTTTTAGTCTTCCTGTAAATTTGACGTTGCGCCGCGTTACGGCAAATTAGCAATAACGAACAAATATGTTTCGAATGTAGTGGTCTGGTCTCGTTTGGAGAATTCCAACAGATCGATTCACGGTTTCTAATGTGTAAATCTGTTTTAATCAAACTTAATTTCTTACAATCGATACTATTTTAATTAGTATCGTATATGTGGGACACACACGTCTCTTCCGGCCTAGAATACTTAGAATAATCTACATTATTAGTAGTTTAGTTGATATGTGGCGGATTTATTTCCTACGCTCATCAACACACGGAAAATCAGACGCACTTTCCCGCTGCTACCATTATTATTTATAACTGCCTTCCGATATAGCTTTGTTTAAAGCAGAACCTTAACTTATTTAGATTTACAAAAGGCTCGTTTAAATTTTCATTACAGGCCGAGATAAGAAACTTGTAAATCGTGATTTTTGCGTTTTTCTTTGCAATTGTAAATAATAGCAATTCGAATAGTAATTTTAATAGCAATGTAGTTATAACACCCTTCTGTAAATTTGACGTTGTGTCGAGTTACAGAAAATTAGCAACAACGAACAAATATGTTTCGAATGTAGTGGTCTGATCTCGTTTAGTAAATTTGAATGATTCGTTTAAGCGGGATTATTGCACAGGTATTATCTTGGAAGTATTATAAATAGCGCTCGACTGGCTGAGCATTGTTGCCGATTTTTATTACCGAATCTTTATGAAATAACTGGTGCAGAATAAACGAAGATACAGCAGCAGCAGCAGCAGCAGGAGCAACAGTACTCCTATATTCTCGTTCTAATGATAATTACGTCACTCTACATTTACAATCGCTGCTGGATATTTTCTTCTTTCTCCCGTAGCTAGTCGTTCTTATTGCATCATTCCACCGCCCATTGTTGGCAGTAATGAGAAATGAGCGTATAGAAAGTTTAAACCGTTTCAATTACGGAATATCTCTTCGAGAAATTAGATCGCGCAGAGAAATAAGGGAACGACCGGATCATAAACATATACCTTACCGCTCTTCCCTCCATGCGCACAGTTTCAGCACAGTATACGACACTCCCCCAACCCCCGTACCCCTCTTTCTCGTTTAGTCTTTCTTTGAAACTGCATCGCACTGCACTCGAATACAAGAAGCGCTGACTTTCCCCGCGATAAGGTAACGCCATCGGTGATATCGTAACTTTTTCCCAAATTGATTTTAAAGGGTCGTTCGCCGCTTTCTACGAAGAAACGTAGGAACGTTTACGATAAACGCCGTTTGCACCGGCTACACGTGCTCGCAACAGCGCGTATTTCCCCGTCACACCATGAAAATGAGATGCGAAACGTTCCCCTGAAAATTTCTAATATCCTGTTCGCTCGATCGATAATCCCTCGGATTTGGTAACAAATTCATTAATGGTGCTCGCAGCTATCAGGCGTCTAGACCATATATGGATTAAATTAATTATACCTGCTGGGATCGGCGATTTTTATAATTTATGATTTTTATAATCTTTATAAATCTTGAAAAAACTTTTATTTTAATTTTGTTACTATGAAATGTATAATCTTTTTTTCTGTTTGTATTATAATTAAACTACGGAATTTATACATGTATGGTAACAATGAGATAGTCAAGGTTAGAGTGATAAGGACATAAGAAAGATTTAAGAATATTTATATATTATTTCCAATTTATTAAAACTACTATGGTAAGGAATAATTTTATAATTAACTCCTGTTGTATAGAATTGATTTAGAGAACTTTAATGTTGCATAAAAATCCATTAGTTATTGGTCAATAATCTATTGGTGATATTGGTCTATTAATCTTTGTGTATAATAAACATTGTTTGCACAAATTGCTACGACAAGAAAACATTTTCAACAATCTTAACAAACTGATAATGGTATTCTTAAATCATGTTGTTTAATGTTTTAAATCACAATTACTCTCATGCCTTAATCGTACTTATTGCTGGTTTCAAAAAATACTCATTCCTGTGAAAGATGATACTATATATAGAAAAGTTAGTTATTTTACTTGTAAAATGAAATTCGGTGTAGTATTACGCTGGGATCTCTTATGCAACCATTTTAAAGAAATGTATTATATGAAGGTTAAAAGAATCGATGATATTTTTAAGAACATTTTAGGACACTGTTACTCTCAATCTTCATTCTACAAAATTTATTTTGTTGCAGGTTATTTATTATTTGAAGTTTTCAGTCTACTTCGATATATTTCATACCAGACAGGTTCAGTATCATGACTATTATTACACATCGTTCATATTCTCGCTAATTGCGTTGCCATTGTTATGACCCTTTACAAAGTTGTATGAGAAATCAAATATATAAAATATATTTCCTAAGCGAAAATATATTTTCAAAGCGCTATCAGAGAAATCATACATTTTTTGTTTACTAGTTACTTAAAAATCCTTAAAAAAACTGCTTGCATGAATAGTACAACTGTTAAGGATTACTTTCTCCTCTATTTCGTAAGCAGTGTAAATATCATTTAAAAACGGAAGATTTTGACAAATTGAGAATGCTCCATCTTGCTCAACCCAAGAAGAACTAGTTAAGGGAAGGGGGTATCAAAGTTCCATTGCTCCTGCCTAATGTAACAGCATTAAACCAGTCCACGGATCAGGGAGTTCTTGAAACTTTATAGAGATCTTACAGAAAGCATTTGCTTAGCAAGCTTTCAACAAACTTGCTGAATAGGTAGTTGAAGAAAGAGAAGTAGTCTCCATTTTGAAATTAATAAACATCAAGGACGTAATTTATCTGGTTGCTTTATCGTGGAATCAAACGTGTAACTCAGCAGTTGTAAACTCGTGGAGAAATATCTGATCAGAAATTGAACAATTTTGGAGAGAAATTGTTGGATATTATCAATTGATGATTGATCAATGACAATTCTGATGATCAAGTAGCAAACATACAATCAAACTCTTGTTTTAGTCATAACAAAGTGACAATGACGCTCCAAACATTGTTAACCCCTTGGGTACATTTGACGTCTGAGACACGTCATTCACTTTTTTCCCCTAGGAGCGGATGACGTGTCTAAGACGTCAAACAAAAAATTAAACTTTGAATTTATTTCATTTAGTTTTATTTTGTTGTTATTAATTTATTTTTGTTTTGCAATTCTAATTAGTTGAAGACATCTTAATACTACATATGTCACCAATATTTTAGAAATAAATACATTCTTAAAATGTACTGCCTTTACATACTACTCCAAGCAACCAAAAATTATTTCCGTTCCACATGCAAATATTTTCTCAAATAAATCCGTACCCAAGGGGTTAATATACTTCAAAGAGCAACATGACTCAAAGCCAACTTTCGTAATGTTAAAGTATCTACGAAACTATGCAACGTTTAATGTTATTCAAGTCTTAAATAAAGCATCTGAACGACGTATGTATGACATTTTAATTAAAATAAACTGGTAACCTAACCCTTTGCACTTGAAGCAATTCCATTCCAAAATCGAAACAGTAATTAATGTATTTAGAACATTAAAATTTTTATCGATTTCTCAATTGCAAACCTAGCGATGTAAAAGTTGTTTAAATAATAGCGTAGCAACGTTTAGTTGCCACAGAATGCTAAGGATTAAAATATGCATGTTATGGAATATTGTACTAAACGGTATATAAAAGTTAGTAAATCACTAATTGAAATCATAACGATAGCGATAACAGCAATGATATACTTTAATAGCAATAGTGACATTAACAATTAAGTTACAAGATTTACAACGTTCCGTGGAAATATTATTATTAATGTATCGACTGTTAGAAAAACTGTGACTCGCCTTCATGGGCGCGCTGGGAGTTGTTCTAAAAAATTAAGGTGTCAGGAAAATTCCATACGTATCAAGGACACAGAGAAAAAAAAGTCCTTTCCAACAAATGGATGGGCTGAAAAATCTATCAAACGTCAATTTGATTGTCCTACGGAAGGGTATCTTTCCTACGTTAAAGAAATACGTCACAATATAAAATGTGCAATAAAGAAAACTTATGAAATCTGTTTATATTATTTAGGCTATTAACGCATATTGCGGATTTCCGATTATCTGAATCGAGTACAATCTCGTTTGTTCCGAATGAACAGAGTTGCACTGTAACACTCAGCGATTCCTTTTGTGAGCTGTAATCGCATGATTTTTCCGCTCTTTCTGCCTATTATTCCCTTTACGAGAACGCGGTCTGTTTGCGCTGTACACGATAACACAGGCAAAACGGATGGATCAAAATGCATTGAATAAAAACACAAACGCGGAACACGAGGAACGTTAAATCGAAGAATTACAACGCGATTTAACGCGGCGCGTTGTAATGCGATAGAAAGTAATGCGATTACGGTCATACATGTCCCGCATAATTTCACGCCACGCGCCATTGATTCCCGACACAATTCGCGGGCCACGTGAACAGGGGGAGGGGCGACTGTTAATAACTGTTTGAATTCAAAGACAAATTATTGGTGTCGATACGTGACAATTGCGACAACGAATCCGAATACCGTTTCTCCATAAGACTAATCTCTATGTCCGTATTTAATTATGATGTAACTATAAGTATTTGCGTATGTCTTGAAATCTAACCGTGATCGCCTATTATAAAAGGTGTCGCAAAATTCGCGAAAGATTTGTGCGCTAAAATGTTACTCACATTTAAAAAAAAATGTCAAAAAAATGGAAAAAAAGACAGCGCGACAGCTAACAGTTCAGAATTATTAAAAATGGAGCACTACACGAAAGAACAACGCGTTTTCGTTGTTAAGAAATATTTTTAACATAATGAAAGTTTGGCAGGTACAGTTCTAACAAACTTATTGTTAAGACGCGACAACGTCTTAAAAATACTTTAATTAACGAAGAGGTTTATGGTACGAGCGCCGACGTTCCGCTATTTTTGAGGACCTATTCAAGTGACTGCCAGATGGGCTAGGCAGTATTTACCAAAATTCGAAAGGCACATTTATTAGGGTTGTCCTCGGCGGACACGTGCGCCGCCGAGTCGCCGACTTCATACTCAATAGCAATTGCCGTACCATAAACCTCCAGATGTGCACCACCGGACACGGCGAACGCGCGGCCACCCTCGGGACGATACCTGGGACAGTACCGTCTTGGTGGAAATTAGCGAGCGCGCGACCATCCTCAAGACGGCACCCGAGATGTACCGTCTTGTAAAAAAATTCGGTGCTAGGCTCACCCCACCAGTGCAGGGTGGGCGGCTTTCTAAGACCACACCATAGATTTTTGTGCGAGCTCATTGGTGGTGGATGTTTCCACCCCATCAAGAAATAAGTATAAATACTTGTGCAGCGCGAGGCTCGCGCTGCTGTTTTTACGTTTACGCGATAAGCGCTGTTTGATTCAACCACGCGTTGCGACGCTAGTTATACATAGTTTAAATTCAGAAGTATCAAGTTACAGGCAACATTTGAACATAGTGTAAAGGTCTAGTCAGAAGTGTATATATATATTATTAAAGTCCATAAGTGTAACTCAAGTTGTGTATCGGTTGTTTCTTTACGCCTTTCTTATTACTCACGACAATTTACAACTGTTGTGAGACGGACGTCAGACTACGGTTCGCTATCGCTGCCGAGCCCTGTCAAGACGCCGAACACTTATGTTCTGCGACGAGGCTCGTTTTCATCTTGATGGCTTCGTTAACCCCTTGAACTACGACTTATTTTACAATAACAGTGACTAGACTTTCTTTGTCCTCCACAGAACGACAAAAAGAAAAGACAAATTTGTAGTTACTGCATGTCTAGCCATTCTCCAATGACCGTACACGATCAACAATTAAATAAAATGTTATTTCCGTTTAAATAAAATTAAGGGAATACATGTTTAGAAGATTCAGCTCAAAATCTTGATCACGAGTCTGATTCATACTCGTAGGGAAAGGGGTTAATCGTCAAAATTATTGCATTTGGGGTTCAGAAAATCCACGAGTGTTTGTGGAATACTGAGTAACACTCTTAGTGTTTGGTGCGGAGTTTGGGCGAGAGGCATTATTAGACTTCTTCGAAAATGCGAGTCATCGGGCGATAATAGTTAACGGTACCCGCTATCGCGGGTGAAAACTGATTTTTAATTTGGTTGAATAGAAACAATATTGGAATATTATTACATTATAATTTAGACTTAAATTATGCAATTTACGAACATTAACGAAAATTATAATCACAAGTTATAATCACCATGCAAGAAAGAACAGAAAGTTGAACGGAACAGAAATGTCGGTCGTATTAATACGAAAATTATACTAATCCCACAAGCAGTAGAATGTGCCAGCCCCTGGCAGACAATAGGCGAGTTAAGCAACGAGTACAGTGCGTAACGGTTCCCGTATCCACGGTCGTTGAAAAAATCATAAAGAACATCTCGAGAAGGGTGCCGTGACCATGAAATGAGCGGGTTTGCCGTGAATTCGCCGTTTAAAAAACGTGGACCGCCGGCTGTACCCAACGAAATTATCTCATAAAATTCGGGCTGGCTGATTAACGGGTATAAAAATGTTTCTTTGAAAGCTGCCCCGCGTGTTCCTTTGTCACAGAGAAGTGGTCCCTTGAAAATTCCAGCCGTTTCTCTTATTAATTCAAGAATAACCGTCCGGAAAGAATTGCTCGCCGCCGTTGAACCGCGACCGTGCCGGTTTCAAACGTTTTTCCGAGGAAAAACGAAGGAAAAGAATTCTACCACTCGAGCGAGCAAGCGAGAGAGAGAGAGAGAAAAGCATAAGCCAGGATAATTTCAATCTGCGCCTTATCCATCGGTCGTTCCGGATGCGGGTGTCGTTAACCAATTAGAAATTGAGTGGATAGAACGGATCGCGGAAAGGTCGCGATGGAAAATCCGTTGGAGTTATCGCAGGCGGGTAATTTTGGCGTTCAGTATCCGCCGGCTAAGAAATCGATGCAGGTTTATGACAAGGCGAAGTTGGTTAACTGCTTTTGAAACTACTCGGGACAGCGCGGGGATCGTAAACTCCGGGGTTTGCTTAAAGGATGATTTAATCCAAAGTTTCGCTGTACCAAATAAAAGTGTGCCTGATGGTCCACGTAGATCCAGCGACGATGGACAAGCGGCGGCTCTGATTGGCAAAAGAGGATAGACACGGGGGGTAGACAAGACTTGTCTGCCGCGAGGCAAGCGAGTGAAAAATCTCCTCGAAATTACGGGGCCATTTTGCAGGACCTGAAAAGAGGGAATAGATAAAAGCTGTTCAATCTAAAAGTTTCGCCGCGGCAGTTTCCCCGGGAAAGGGAATCCTCGCGAGTATTTCGGCGCCAGTTTGGTGATTAATTTAGCAGACTCCGCGCGCGGCGGAAAACTGCTCGGAACGTCGTAAGTCCTGAACTCGAGTGCTTTAACGATGATTTAGGGGAGCCCGTCGCGCGAAATACAGAAATTCCGCGCGACGATCCGGCAAAAGGAACGATCCAAGGAATCACCGGACCCGTCCGTCGATGCTAATGGGATAGAAAGTCCATTATGAAACGTCTACGGAAGTCTTTGACGCGCGGATTATCGCGATGGATGGGGCCGCACCGAGACCGAATTCCGTAATATCCTGAGATACTCGATAACGAGAAGACAGCTCGACAACTCGGGAAAAGTATATGGCGCGGGATCCCCAGCTCGGTGAAAAAGCCCCGGACAGGATCTTCAAGTTTCAACGGAGCAGCAGCCGGGCTGAACTTTCCCTCCAGATCATCGAAAACACCTCGGCAGTTCAAGGAGTTTAATTTCCTGAAATTCAATATTTTTCTCGCCGACAAACAGGATGGAGCAAGGCGAGAACCGAGAAATTTCCCAGACCTTTCTCTCTCTTTCTCTCTCTCTCTCTCTCTTTCTCTCGCTCTCGTTCTCTCTCCACTGTTTCGATTACGTCTGAAAGCGAAGTTCGGCAACGGGAAAATAAACGCTCGGCAAATTTATGAGGCGCAGGTGGACTGAACGACGTCAACCAAGTGCTAGAACTGGTACTCCGATAGAGTTCCTGACAGGCCGAGGAATAAATGACAGGCGAGATGGAGAAGCTGGCCGACAAGTCGATGAAAACTGTATCGGGGCTTGGTTTTGGTCGAGCAAAACCCGAAACGACGACGAATCTACAATTTACGCGTCTATGATTTCGGAATAAACCGTCGTTTTCTCCGAATATGCTCGACCACTTTAAAGACGCGGCCAGTTTTTTCGGGGATCGATCCTGTCCATTAAGCTAATGAAAATGTATGTGAAAAGTTCTCTGCAGCGCATGGAAATGGACAACCACGCCTGACAGTAACGTGTGTCTGCGATGATGCTAAAAATGATACCTCTCTGTAACCAGAACTTTTAAAATCAGTACTGGGAGAAATAGAATTTTGCTATATGTAAATAGAAGTAAAAATTTTCATTTTGTCGAGTGACATTGAATTCGACAAATATTTCTTTGAAATAATATGTCAAATATCTATTCCTCTACCGAATGATGCAAATAATATTTTTAAATGAGTTTTTTTGTTGAAATAGATACTAAAAGTATTTCAAACAATATAACGTCCATTGGTTTTTACTTTAAATAATAGTATTTGAATAGCTCGAAAATCTTGCTACGTCGCGTTTTTCCGCAAGTCAACGGTACAAAAAGGTTGTAATATTAACCTTCTCTTAGAAAAGAATGAATTAATTCATCGGGTTTATTATCTCCCTTCAGAAAATGTTCATGTTTTCCTTAATTCATCGAGTAACTTCTTCGTTTATTTGTATCACGGTGTTCTCGTAAACTATGTATACCAGGTATGTAAATATGAAATTGGAATTTTTTATTAAAAAATACACATTTATTGTATGAAAATGATGCAAAATATTTTATTCGAAGTATTGTCCATTGGTAGCTATACATCTTTCCCATCTCTCAGAATTTGTGGATGCCGCGCCAAAAAGCTTTCGGTGGTCTTCCACTTTCTCCGTTTTTCAGGTCAAAATCGCCATTTTTGAATGTTTTAAACCACTCAAGACACTGTGATCTATCAATAATATGCTCACCGCAAGCTTCGAAAAGCGTTCGATGCGATATTGCAGCAGTTTTCTTCAAATGGTAACAGAAAATCAATGCCGTCCGCAGACCGTACTTTCCAGACACAAAAGTCGACATGTTCAACGCTATTAAAACTGTGCTGTTGTATAAAACTTGTATAATTATGAATTGAAAATTTTTATCACTTGTCAAAACAAGAAAATGGCGTCAATGACGCAGTTTAACAGTAACTACAGTGACAGTTAGCGTCACGTATGGGGAAATTCCGGTTTCATATTTACAAACCTGATATATTCTATAATATTTATCTTTGTACTTGGCTTTCGTTGCATTTTTGCATGTATTCGTAATTTCGTTGTTGTTTGACGAAGGTTTAAAGATGCTGGAAGCTAGTCCTCTGCTTTGTTGCACCTCGGAAAATAGCAATCAGCTGTACCCGGAATCGGTATTTTCGACGTGATCAAATTTCCACTACGATCGAACCGTTTATCCAGCTATTTCCGCCTCGTATGTCCGTAGCAAGGTACCAATTCAAGCTGTTCGGTAGCAATAATTGTAACCAGGCGTGCCAGTGGAACACGTTTAGCGTCTTAATCCCTATTCTTGAACTTTCGTGAGTAGGTCGCCAGGAGCTTAAAGACGGACCCGCAGTGCAGTCTTGGAATCGCGGGCATGTAATAACAACCACGCAGAATATCTGTCCGCGTAAAATGCCGGAGAGCCCTCAGAACCAGCTGCTTCAGGGAAAGAAGTTTAGTTTCGAACATCCGGAAGCTAGCACAATGGAATCCAGATTATACTTTAGACGAGCACGATAAACCTCTGCGTAGCAACGTTTCTCATGGGGTCGTACCGCGCGAATTGCAACTTTGTAAAATGGTATCAGAAAAGTGGGCGTTACCTAATGTTTAAGTATTCG
The DNA here is from genome assembly GCA_028453745.1 of Agapostemon virescens. NCBI lineage: Eukaryota > Metazoa > Arthropoda > Insecta > Hymenoptera > Halictidae > Agapostemon > Agapostemon virescens. The sequence continues at coordinate 17,727,680 of CM052090.1, read as the reverse complement.
TAATGCAATGAAAATATATGTGTGTAATTTAATTGTTTCGTAACTGTTGCATTTTAAATGTCAACTTTAATATTGTTTATTTAATAAGTAATTCTTTTAAGTTACCAATTCTTCAATTGTGTTTACTGGCTTTTTAGATCCTACATTAGGTACTAATTTACTGAACTGTCGATTGTTATATCTACAGTAGCGGTCAGCAATTGTATTTTCAAATGGCATATTCGTTCTTTCATTTCCTCATGTAACTTTTATTAAAAAAAAAAAACAAACTGCTGCATTTGTGCAAATGTGGCCTATATGTACGATGAACAAAATTTTATATTTCAGATAATGAAAGTGATATTAATCTTGTTTGTATCGTTACTTAAGATTACACCGCACTATATGGTATTCAGATAACAGAGAAGAATACATGTTTCACGTTCTTTGAAAGGATTCGTTGCACTCGTAAGAGTATTTCTAGTAACAAACATATTTAATTACATTTGTAAAGTACCGTATCCCGTATGTCCGGGTATTACAAATATATTCTACTAAGAAGCAAGATATATCTGTGTAAGATAAACACAACGGCGCACTGAGAATAGCTATAATTAACTTCCATCGTTATAATTGCGTCTGCAGTTATAACAAGAACGAAATTTTCATTATGAGAAGCTTGTAAACATATTTATAGGTAAATTTCATAAATATTGGTTAAGTAATTTTCCATTTCCTTTCTTAATGTCTGCAGTGAATTACAAATATTTACTAGCTATGGATGCAAGAAAGTTGACAATTATAGGTCCGCTACAACGTAGATTTTGTAGACATTTTTCAGGTAGAAGCACCGTAGTAGGGATGAACGGTCCGAGCGAAGGGAGCGAGTTTATGATGCAGACATGATACTTAGTCAATTGGAAGGCTTAAGGGGGTAAAAGGGTTTAGAGGTAAAAAAATCGACTTTTTTTATTGCTTAAATCAATAGTATTCTATCCATAGAACATGTTTGTAAAACCCCAAGTATGAATAAACACCAAAACAGTTCAAAATGAGTGTCGAACGCCGACGTGTGCCGAGCGCTCCAGAACGGTTGCGAAACTTTAAACGCGTTTTTCTCGAAACCATGTTTTCCAAATTTGCGGGCACGATTGAGAGAAAACTAATCGACGGATCTACTTGATTTTTTTTTAAATGAAAGAATATAAACATAGTTTCTATATGAACCTACGATATTGGCCAAATTTAATGTTTACAAAAACTTATAAACGAAATAAGGCAAAAATTTTACGCGAAAATCAAAGATTTCACTTCTATCGGCTATTTTGAAACTGTCTTTGCAGAAATCTTCTTAGATTTTAGGTTCACATAGAAACTGCACTCATTAGCTTTAAAACAAATCCCAGAGTTTTTTGTTTCACACAATTCTACGAGGCGCTAGAGTGCTCGCAAATATGAAGAAATTTTTTAAGGCGTCTGCGTATTCCAGCTATAAATTCTGTATATGTTGTTATAATTGCTCATAAAAATTAATTTAAACAATACAATATATGTACAATAAATGGTAAAAATTCCAAAAAAATCCATCCAGTATTTTTTTTTAAATTCACATTGAAAGGCTTTTTTGGCCTTCTACACCCCTTTACCCCCTTAAGGAAACAGCGACGAGTTTCTAATTTGGTCAAGAGTCCTCTGAATTTCTCGATAATGGCCGCACCATAAAACTCGTGTACCCCAGACAATGCACCTCCACGATCTTGATCTTCTCTTAATCCATTGACTTCGGAGGGCGGATATTTTTCGGAAAGTCTAGCGATTGAGTGACATAGAGAAAACGCCCACAGAAGAATACCTATAAGACAACACGCGTATCCGCAGAGTTTGTGTATGTAGAGAATGTAGAGAATGCTAGTTAAAGTTAACAATTAATGTAAAGTTAAAGTTAAAAGTGTAATCTGATGTCGTTATAACGTTTGCGAAAAACCCCGTTACAAGTCAAGTCCCAACGTATCAAACAGATCGTAACAGAATCTTGTAGCCATGCCTAATATACAGGGTGGGGCAGTAACTATTAGCAGCTCAAATATCTTCGAAACTATAAGTTTCACAGAAATATTTGCTGAAGTAAATTGCACAGTACGAAGGGCGCTATTTGGTGGCGATAATAGTTTTCTTGCAGGTGGAGGTACTTCGGACATTTGAAGGTCACATCCTTTTTTTTAAATGGATCGGTATGTTTTTGCTTCCGTATCACGATAGAGGATCTTAAAACGAGTTCAACGACCTATTACACAAGGTCATTGAAGGTCATAGAAAGTAGAGAAAGGCGATAATACTTACGGTTTTGGTAGTAAATGAAACATACGTATTGTAAACAGTAAAGGAATGCGTAATGCTTACCGTTTACTTCACTGAGAATAAACACTGCTTGAAGGACACTTTAATAGATTGCAGGATAAGATAAACATGATAAGATTAGTATTGATAAATCGGTCAATCCGGCACGATGTATCCGTTTGAAGAGCAGGTTGATATGCTTTTTATTTATGGCGAATGCCTACAAGGGCTTACTTTCTGTAAGGGCGAAAAACTTGTATGCTGAACGATATCCACATCGGTCTCAGCCTTCGCGTCAAACATTTCAAAATGTGTGTGATAAACTTAGGCAAACCGGTAGTTTAAGTGTTCGTAAAAGTGAACGCCAGAAACGAGTAATTAACGAAGAAATGGAAATCAGTGTGCTTCGCAAGTGTGTCTAGAAATCCTCATATGAGTTCGCGACAAATTGAACGCGAATCTGGCATTAGTAGAAGGAGCGTACTTCGCATTTTGCACCGTCTCGAATTTCATCCGTATCACGTTAGTCTTCACCAAGAATTGCATGGGAACGACTTCATGAATCACGTTGAGTTTTGTCGATGGGCTATACGTCAGATTCAAAACAATGAGCTTTCTTTTTAATACCGTCTTATTTACTGATGAAGCAACATTCACAAATCACGCGAATGTTAATTTGCATAACATGCATTTATGGGCAGCGGAAAATCCACATTGGCTGCGATAGGTTGAACATCAAAAACAATGGTCTGTGAATGTATGGTGCGGTATCATAGGTGATCAAATTATTGGTCCTTATTTTATCAATGGAAATTTGAATGGCAACGTCTATGCTAATTTTATTAAGGATACATTGGGTCTTTTGCTAGAAGAGTTACCCTTATTTACGCGACAAACCATGTGGTATCAACATGATGGATGTCCAGCACATTATTCATTGATTGCGCGAAGGGAACTCGATCAAAAATTTTGAAATCGTTGGATTGGACGCGGCGGTCCAATATCGTGGCCAGCTCGTTCACCAGACGTAACACCTTTAGATTTCTTTCTGTGGGGAATACTGAAAGAGAAAGTGTACAAAGAAGTACCAACTACATCTCACGATATGCAACAGCGAATTATTGCAGCCTGTGCATCAATAAGTTCTGACGCTGTAAGACTTGCAAGTCAATCAATTGTAAAAAGAATCCAACGGTGCATTGACAGTGATGGTCATCATTTCGAACACCTACTATAAACATGTTTCATTTAGTACCAAAACCGTAAGTATTATCGCCTTTCTCTACTTTCTATGACCTTCAATGACCTTGTGTAATAGGTCGTTGAACTCGTTTTAAGATCCTCTATCGTGATATGGAAGCAAAAACATACCGATCCATTTAAAAAAATGGATGTGACCTTCAAATGTCCGAAGTACCTCCACCTGCAAAAAAACCATTATCGCCACCAAATAGCGCCATTCGTACTGTGCAATTTACCTTAGCAAATATTTCTGTGAAACTTATAGTTTCGAAGATATCTGAGGTGCTAATAGTTACTGCCCCACCCTGTATATCTATTTTCTCTTGTTTTGTTAACCTGACTACAGTTCAATTTTAATCCTCTCGACCTTCCCACAATTAAAAACTCAAAATGGAAAAAGAATATTCTATTTCAACTTATATGCAAATAGCATAAATATATCTTATGTGCGTCCATGACGAACGTTCTATGCCTTCTAGGGACGTCGCGATAACGTCCGTATGTCTCCCATACGTTCTCGTTACGGTCCGTAAATGTTCTAGGAAGGTTTCATTTACAAAGTGGGATGTTCTAAATGGACGTAGGATATTCGAATATAAACTGGACATAAAACAAACGTCCTATGGACGTACGGTGTTATCATTAATTCGAAATGTTTGCTATGCGTCAAACACGCAATAACGTAACAAGAAGTAAAAAATGTATAATTTGCAGAATTAAGTCTTCTTAGACATAAATTTAGGGAAAAATATGCAAATATATACGAGTCGTACAATAACTGAGAAAGCATTCGTACGCTGTCGAGTTTTCTTGTTCACCGAGAGATAATTAGAACATGTTTATGTCAAACTATTCTTTAATGATGAAACATTGAATAAATGATATGAATATGATATTTCGCCGAGTAAAGCATTGAAATCTTTAGACATACATGCAACTAGTGTATTTTTAAGTATTCTTTTATGTCATTATGGGCATATAAAGTGGTCCACGCAATAGTTTAAGATTATAACTTCGTTAACAGTGTAGATACAGAAAGAAACATCAAAGTAATAAAAAAAAGAAATAGTAAGACGTTTAACTTGACGTCTTTTCAACCATGAATATTTCAAAAGTTTCTTTTATAACAACAAAGAATAAGAATTATTTGTTGAATTAAGAAGAAAATAATAAATCTTAGACTCGAATGACGAGTTATCTCATCGTTCACAGATTAAAGATTAAATATATGTTCTGATCCAAGAAAGTACTCTGTAAACAATTTAGACAATACTGTTTACCTGTTTATACACTTCGGTTAAGATAATATTTCCTTAATTAAAATGAAACCAACTGAAAAGTATTATGTACAATGTTTGCAGTATAATGTAATAATGTATTTGAACATCTTCTTGGATAAAAATATATGTTAAAAACAACGTGAGAACTAGTAAGGTTTTTAGTATTGTACCCCAGTAGTTTTTCATACAATTTCAATCTAGGAACACCTTTTTAAGAAAATATTAAAATTATTAATAGTATGCTTTGAATTATTCATTTTTTTACTTCACGATTATTCTATAATTCCATCGATAACGAAGTGTAGAAACATAAAATACAGCAAATATATAGAAGTACTTTTTATATAATTTGAATTTATGAACACCCTTTCAAGAAAATATTAAAATTATTAATTGTATGCTTTGAATTATTCATCTTTTTGTTTCAAGATTATTCTATAATTGCATCGATAATGAAGTATAGAAATATAAAATATAGAATATACAGAAATATTTTTTTATATAATTTCAATCTATGAACACCCTTTCAAGAAAATATTAAAATTACTAATTGTATGCTTCGAATTATTCAATCTTTTTTTTCGCGATTATTCTGTAATCGCATCGATAACGAAGTTATAACAAGAAATAACTACATAAATCTCTATCCAAAGAGCGATCAGTTTTTCTCCTAGGCGTTCAATAATTTCGCGAGCCTTGATTATCCGATCAAAGTCCGTCTATCCCATTCGTCTCCCAATTAGACCACCTAATCAGAGTTCTACCGCCGTGGGATTGCAACTATCGAGCTTCTACCGTAGACGCGAGCATAGTCGACATTAGGGAACAGTACTCCATCGGATCTCGACGAGATTTCGCAGGGTCCGGATACCTTAACGATGATTTAATTCGAAGTTTATAAATACTGACTCGGAGGATAGTTCGAGGACTTAGAGAGAGACCGCACTGCGGTTAACAGGATGCAAGCGGATCCTCTGGTAGGTCTGTATAGGGCTCGGGTCAACGTTGAAACTCCGATGAGTGTGGCTACAGGGGAATATAGAAACACCGAGACGGAGACGCGAACGCGGAATGGCGAGATGGAGGGCAACGTGTCGTGGAGGAGGACCGGAAGAGGTCTGCGACGGTTTCATAAAGAGAGATGGAGCAAGCAGACGGAGGAGAGAAGAGAGAGTGAGAGAGATCCAGACGGAGAAGGAACGATCGAAACGGAGAAACCACGGAGGAGGAACGAAGACTGGAGGAACACTAACAGGGACACACCGGTACAAAGACCAAAATGCAAATACGTATTCTGTGTACTTAGGAAGCTGTAGCGTCAGCGAGCCTCATGCATAGAGATTGTACGGTGTCCGTGTAAAATCGACCCTCAACCACGCCGCTGCGCCGCGCCGCTGTGCGGCGCGTTGCACAGTAGTACGGAATCCCCAAAACGTGGCTAAAATTCCAAAAATGTTTCGGTAGACGAATGTATGTTACTTTGCGACTTATTATGTGATATAAAGTATGCGCGTGGAAAATTAATTAATGATGAAATGAAATAAAATATAAAATTATATTACTTTTAATTATTATTTATTTCAATTCTCATTTTATTGACCATTCGGTCCTTAAAAAAACAGTCGGACGTCATTTGGATAGACTTTTAACACTTTGCGCTCTAAGCAATTTTAATTCCTAACTCGAAACATTTTTCGTATAAGAATGATTCCATTGTACGTGGTTTGTTTCCTTTCGTGCATACCACATTTGTTACTATTAATCGTATGTGCTACACTTCAATGTTTACTAACTTTTTAAATACAAACATTGTAATGTAAAAATTGGTTTGAATGACAGTCTGACAATTTTTAGTATCGCCTCAGAGGAGCCATTGGAGTGCTAAGTGTTAATTTTTTTGGTTCCACAAATCTTAACCGTGGGCATACATGGATCCGAAGAAATCTGAAGTCCATGAAACACATCCTCCGAGTAATACAGTTGAGAAAATATCCTTAATTTCTTCAAATTGTTCACATTCTGGGATTCTTCTTCAAGTTGGGACTCCAATCGGTGGGCCTCGAAAGACAGTAATAATAAACAAAATTAACAATTACACACATTTTGAACGGTAATCCATTTATTATCTAAACTAATATATTTGTCAAAAAGTAACAAAGAAACAACAAAGAAATTGTAGTCTTATTTTTAGAAAAATTGCTTTTTTGGGTCGTCACGACTTAATATAATATAAGCGTCACGCTTACGTTTACGTCTATTTTTAATCAAAAGAAAATAGGCGAGACTAAAAGGGCCTGAATAAGAAGAAAAATAAATTTAATAATTACCCTACAAATATCCATTTTCGTTGTTGATAAATATACATACATGCAAGCAATGATTACAATAGTGCCAATGCCTGCGCGTCATCCACTATTGTAAAGACGGACAAAAGAAGTTCTTTTTCATTTGTTATCCAATTTTATTCATTTATGATAAAGCTGAATGAACGAAACATAAAGCAGGCGATATTATTGAGAGAATTTAGGAGTTTCAATGTAATGTCCCCAGTGCGTCCTATTTATCAAAGGAAGACGAGATTTCTATTTGTCTCCTGATCATTGTTACCGATGCAACAATTCCGATTTTGCATTCCAAAATTCACACTCCGGTTATAAATGTTTGTACATGGAATTGCACTGTGCCAATACTTTTGTGCACCCATGTTCGTGTCGCAAGCTTCGCGCAACCTCTGATCCACCCTCGTCGAGCGTATATTTTCGGCCGGGCGGGTTTACGCACGAGACCACACGCTGGAGCACTGAATTCACCAAACCGCCATCCTTTGTCCGACCTTTGATCCAACTCAAGTTTGAACAACAGGCACGTCCGTACCATTTTTGTGCATTACCTTCCCGCAGGTTACGAACGTTGACGCTTGTTTTTCCAGAAGACACCGAGAAAATGGATGTTCGCCAAAGTTCGTCTGACCGAAACAAACCCGTTCCCGTCCTCCAGAACGTTTGTCGACAGTAATTTACATTTAATTGCCGACCACTCTACAGCCTCGCAGTGTGTTTCGTGATCGATTAAGTATCCCCTCATATTTCTCATGAATAATTCAACGAGGATGTTACGCGACTGGGTTATATCGTGGCGAGATCCTGAACGTCGATATATGCTACAACGTGTTCCGTAATTTGACCGGCGCTTTTCTCCGCGAGACCAGCGGAATCGCGAATGCAAACGAACGCTTGATGATCTCTACCGTTCTTCGTAAGCAGAAAAACGCCGCTCGCAATTTAAACTATAGTTGGTCCAATTACACGAGTGTGAAAGTACACACACGCACGGGAACGGCTCGCAAAGTCAAGATTCCCACGACTTATGGAATGAGAAGACATTTTCGTGAAATAATCTATGATTTTATTTCCTCTTACGGTTGGCTTGTTACAAATGTAACCGAGGATACCGATATAATGAGATTGTATTCAATATTACAAATTAGTTTAGTGCGACTGGTCGACCAATAGACAAGTGAGAAAAACAGTGCCCGGAGATTTAATACTATTCTTAGGGTTCAAAGAAATAATTGCAAATTACAAAAATAAGTTTCTCAAATAAAACAATAAAGATTTTGCAGGAAGAAAAATTCGTATATTTTGATACATTCGTGAGGACGCCTATAGACGCCTTTCGTAAACAAAGGGTTAAAGACTATAATAAATTGTAATTTATTCGAATCGCGAAGGAAACAGTAAAGTTCACGATAAATGTTGACGTGTTACGCCTTCATGAATTTTAATGATTTACTGAAATTTTGTATGCATTAAATAATAAATTGATCCTACAAACATGTTGAACAAAATTTGAGTCGTTTGACTGAATTGTTTAAAAATTACTCAGTTTTAAATGGCATCTGAATATGTTTATAAACACCATAGAATTATCTCGTATATTATGTATGTATATTATTATAAACACTATGTAGAAATCATAGAATTTCGAGACCCATTCGATCTTGATTAGTAGCGGCCAATAGTCGCAGTTATCGTGCATGTGTTTACCTTTACTCTCTTGTCTCATTGCTCTAAGGCTACCAAATATGCACGAATTGCCTTATGCAAGTAGATTAGATGTACACGTAATTTGGTAAAATATTATTTAAAATAACAGATCTTGTCATAACATAAATCAGTTCAGATGTGTTCAATATATTTTTTATACATTAACAAGGTACACAGGTATATTCGATCGATTATGCCTTATTGCAAGTAGCTCTTCACTAATTACTGTTACACAGACATTCGCAATTCATCATAATTGAATCTTTAGAACTTGAGAATTTTCCTTGCTTTCAATCGAACCTATTTACATTACTATCTGATTGTTTATTTTATTTCTCATCGTGTACACGATTTAGAAAATAAAACATTTTATTTATGAGAAAATCACGAAGTAGTATTAGTTTGTATAATAATTCAACTTGCATTTCTTAAATAAAATGATTAACCTAATCAACGATGCCATTATATTCGTCCACTGGACTAAAAACTTCATGCATTCGTAACGAACCTGTACAAATGAAATATACAACTGTAAAGGCGTTACATGATTTTACAAATATTGTTACACTATTTCTGATGTATTCAAATTATTTACCTCTTCTGTCGAACTCGTGGTAAAGATCTGAAATAACATTTCTTAAGTACGAATGTTATGCTTTTATTTTAGAAGGAAATAAAATTTCATTCTTTTGTAATCACAATATATGCATTTAACTAAATATGGGTACATAGTAAACATTTTCTTTTTATGTGAAATCATTGAAGATACAGAACCTCCGGTCACCGTAGACGTAAAGAAAATTATAAAACACAGGAATGGGAGAATATATGCATTGAAGCTTAACTCGTATTTTTGCAATTAAATTAGAAAATGTTTAGCTTCCATAAACATTTACAATTTATCTACGACCTTTCTCTATCTAGATAATTATTTAAATATAACTTATTCATACATCTTTCGTGCTTGTATATTAAGTGCTTATTAAGTTCAGCTACGCGGATATTTCTCCTGTATTTGGAAAGAGTATATTCCGTTCTCTCATCTCTAAATGTCTACAACGCGGAAGATATTTAACGAGAACTAATTAATGTAAAATGAGAAGCACCTCTATACTCTTCTCCATTTTGTATGATTATCTGGTGCAGTAAAAATAAATAATAATTTCGAACAACGCTGCTGTGAATAATGATATACAAACGATCTTATTGCGCAACGTAATATTGTATTATAAAAATGTTAAAAATATTCAAGCTTTTATTTATGAATTATTTTCGTGATGTAAATTTCTTTTATAATATAAGATACTAATATCGAAGGTATCTCTCCGCGTTGCTTTGGATATAGCAACGCCGTCAGAGAAATACAATTTATAGAGGGATTGGATAGAAAATGATCGGTGTACAGTACAGTTTCCTGGATTACTTGAATTTCCCGTGAATTTAATCATCTTCCCGTTCTCTTTCCGGGTATACTCGCAAATTACGTACAGTCGAAGAATTTAAAGCTTGAGCGAACCGGCGATGGTAATTTTAGCAAAGCGTGAGCGAAGTAAACGAGAGAGGTTATAATTTTAACAAATAACGCGAACGTATTAAGTAATTGAACATATTCACGATCTAAATAACTCGAATAGAAGCCGGCAGTGGAAAAGAGACGCGCACGAAAGGCGGAGCAAGCGTGGATTTTAAAATGCGTCGGGCTTCGTTGACGTTCAATTACTCTTTAAAGTTCGCCCGGCGAAACATGGGGTTACAGAAGAAGGGAAAAAGACCGAGCGGGCAGCCGCGAGTCTGCCATAGTATCCGCAGCTTGCCTTTTGTAAGCTTCTATCTCGTTTACGCATCTACTACCGTGGCCAGCTTCGCTGCACCGTCGTCATAATGACGGTATTCTTGTCTATCATGAGTAGACACGCTCCTCTAGCAAACAGAAAAGTCTATTTACTGAAACTCTATTTTTCCCGCGAACCTTCCGCATTCGACATTCTCCCGCGGTTTTCATGTTACACTGCAATTTGGAATGGAGAAAATTCCACGAAAATTAGACATGTACATACGGCGAATACTAACGAAGAAGCTTGAACACCATAATAATATGTGGCACTTAAAATCTCGCGTGTAAATACCGAGAATATTAGCAAGAATAGAATGACCGGAATAGAAAATCATTTTAATACGTATACGCTTTCCTAAACTGTACGACATGCATTCAGATGGTTATATTTATTTCTTAAAAATACGTCTCAACCGTTCGTCTTATGCTATTCTCTCTTACTGCCTACACTATGAATCTTGGAACGCCATGCATTTTCCAAAATGCAACGAAGATTAGAATTGAATAATTCTTCGAAAATTAGACCTATACGTGCGGCGAATACCAATACAGACGGTTTGAACACGGTGATAATAATTGGATATATTAGAGGCACTCAAAATCTCGCAGGAAACTAATTTCAATAGATATGCACTTTTTTAAAACTTTCTTGGCTAGCATTCAGATGGTTATAGGAAAGTATTGTCTACCTTAATCAGGTGCTTGGAAAAATCACTAAATAAACTCGGTGAGTTTCTAGAAGTAATTTTTCTCTAAGCCTAGAATGTCTTGGGATGAACCTTTGCAGAACTTGCAGAAGACACAAAGAGAAACTACCCAGGAAAACATAGGACTAAACTAAGTTGGAAAAGCTCCAACCTTGGATGAAGGAATCTCAAGGTAGGTAAGATTCACTGAACCCTAGCAACACCATTAAGCCGCAGTAATCTTTACTTTTCCTGGGCGACCGAAAACGATTGTAATCGCAAAACTATTACATCGGAATCGCCTGTGATTTATATAATTATTAATTAATGAAAAGTTTGACACTTGACACGTGACATTCTGATACTGTAACCAGAGAAGTTATGAAACTTTAGAAACGATAAGTAGAAAGCCATGGAATATTTAAAATTGTCTAAGTTTATTATAAAAATATCAAAAGTGTCGGAATTTCAATTTTAGGACCCATTTTGGGATCTTCAATGCTATTTTTCTAGTCGATATAAAATGTTTCAAATACGTAACAAATATTTTAGTTGTCAGCAGATAGAGTACCATAGCTTCCAACTTTTACTTCTTTTTTTTTTACATAAGTACCCGATTGCAGATTTTATGAATTTATAAAAAAATTTTTTATATAAATATTGATTGAAATATTGATCGAAATTATTCATGAATTATTAACATTACTAAAAAGGAATATATTATTTAACTTCCATTCCTTACGGTTTACTTAAAAACATTTTATTCTGCATAGAGATTTGCAATGTATTAATTACTCATCGGGGAAACTTCCCTTGTAATTCTAACCTGTTACACAAATGTTTTACAAATATCCCGGTAACATTTATATGAATAGCTAATTCATTTTAATCAAAATATGTATAATACAATATATTTCAATGCTATTGAAATTAAAAACTTTTAAACAATCACTGTATTTGTTGAAAAGATTCTTATCAATAAAATTGTTCGTATACTTCAAACAGTTGACCCGAAAAATGTCTTTCTACTGAAAGCGGTGGAATAGAATACAATTGTTTCATTTCCATGCGCGATATTATAAAATTCAGGTACGGGTGATTCAGCACACGATTTTCCGTGTACATCTAAGAATCCAAGACATCCGTGCACACCCACAATTTAAATATATAAAATGAAACGTCCCAAGATAATATCTAGGACACGAAACGTAAAAACGGGACGCGGTTTCTACGATGAATATACAATCAGCGCACGTACGGATTAGGAGTTGGCGTTCGCAGCGAAACGATTCACGGTAACGCAGTTTCTGTCGTTATTCGTCGTGCTTCTCGGCTTCTTCCGCCCAGTGTAAATAACAAAAACTCGTGGCGAATGGAAATTCCCGGTTCGAGCACCATCGAGACGCCGTTTGAAAAGCGCGGCCGCGTTGTAGCCGTGTAAACACGCGATTCGTTTAATTTTTCAAAGTAGTTTATCTGCGCCGGTGCTTGACACAGAAATCAGTTTACCGTGTGCGCGCTCGCACACCTGTCGGAATACACGAGACCCGCGCACACCGTGCACCTTGTGCAGAGTGCAGAGTGTGCAGTGTGCAGAGACATGCAGCGTGCACACCGTGAGAATGCACAAGCGAGCGAGCGAGCGAACTCGTGGCACGCTTCTCGCGCGACAAGAGGAATGGAAACGGCAAGGAGCACAAGTGTTTTCGCACACAGAAAGAAATTAAGATCCCGTCTTTCGAACCGATTCAAGAAATATAAACTCGCTCGCCTGTCTCGTTCAAAACAGTCTGAACACCACACGCAACCTACTCACAGGTAAATTCCATTTCGATAGGTAAGCGACGTTTGGTTTCTACCTGAACGATTCGTGCTTCTCCACGTATCTTCTTCATGCGAAGAAAATGGCGCGATATCGACGACTGCTACACCCAGCGAGCTTGTGCAGTGCATTTCATTTATAGACGGATACCCTTTCGACGCTAAATCTTCTACTGCTACTTAACGCTAAATCTACCATAGTGGGTCAAATGAACTATTAAGACGCGAATAGTGAATTAAAAATATATTTAAATGAATTAAGAGGTTTATAGTACGGACGCTTGTATTCCGCTATTTTTGAGGAACCGTCCATCTGAAATGCCAGATGTTTTAATTAGTATTTTTGTCAGAGCTCGGAATGTCGATTTATTAGGATTGTCCTTTGTAGACACGTGCGGCTCCGAGACTGCGACTTTTGCACTCAATGGCGATTGATGTACTATAAATCTCCAGATGCGAATCGCCAGGTATTAGCAAGGGTGCAACCATCCTCAGGCCGGTACCTGAGACATTACTTTCGGAAGTTACTCTCACCCTACCAGTGCGAGCTGGGCGGCGAATTAAATAGCCAATAAGAATATACAAATATTATTGCAAGTGTTCATTGGTGGAAAACGTTTATGCCCCATCAATGAGTACTGGTATATGTATAGGATCGTTGCAGAAAGACATGGCACCTGAGATCTACCATCTTGTGGACATTTCACTGTTGTTCTCGCCCCACCAGTGCACAGTGGGCGGCAAATTAAGAAACCAATCATGGTTTATATATATTTTTGTACGTGCTCATTGGTGGTGGATGTTTACGCCCCATCGATGATCATTAGTATAAGTAACGGGTCATGCGACGCTCGCGCTGCTGTTTAATTTCACAATAGGTTGTTACACTTCACTTTACATAGGATGTTTTACTCTATTTCATATAAGCCGTTTCAACTATACGTCATACGCTGTTTGTTCATTTTATAATTTAAAGTGACACTGTAACATACGGTAACGTTCTAGTCAGGAATGCATACATATAATCATTAAAGTTCACAAGTTTAGAAACAAGTTTGTGTACCAGCCATCTGATTATCGCCCTTTCTTTCCTCACACTACCTTACAAGTGCGGTGAGACGTGCGTTAGACTACGGCTTACTAATATTGCTGAGCTCTGTAACGACGCTTAACATGCACATTTTCCGATTTTTTCTTTTATAATTATTGAAGTTACAAAGTTGCCTTCATAGAAATTGAATCCATAGGCTTCTTTATTCAATCACATATATTTTAACAAAAATCACACAAAATCTGTAAGATGAATGGTCCTTTGTGCATGCGTGTGGGCGACCGGGTCATCTTGCGACGGACCGGAGCGTCGCCGTGTGAATGAAAAGTATTATATATGTGTTATTGATTACGTTATTTTATTGATTAAGTGTTATTGTTTATTGATTAAGTGTTATATATGTTTTTATCGATTTGCGTACTACTACGTTTTGTTCACGTTACTATGTTTGGTTTTTGTTAAATAAATGTCGAGGACAGTTTCCCACGAGCGATCAACCAGAGGAATCCTACAAATCTAAATAAATTAAATTTTATAATTTTCATAAGATAATATATACCAACCAATTTTAATGCTCGGTAGGTTTAGTGTCAAACGAATAATTTCAATTTTTTATTTTACTTTTATTGAAATTAAATGTATGCATTCGTAGAAAATGACGATACAAATTTTATTATTTCTTATTTTCTGAGGTTGTATTATAATAAAAATTGTACCACTTCTGAATAAATTTAATCTTGTCATTTTCATGAGACAACGTATGTTAGTTATTTGTAATGATCAGTGTTAAGACAAGGAAGTCGAAACATATTAGACCGTTCACATTTTACCTGCCGATACCCGTCGCCGAACCTACGTCACGACTGTCCGGAAAAATCCGCGCTCCCACTACCCTTAACGCTCCAAACGAAGGACGAAAATCCAGCACCACCATTGGCCAATACTTGGTTACCGAAAGTAGTATATAAGCAGCCAATGTTTCCATACACATCAGATTCGATCAAAAAGCTTATGCTGAAATTTGTAGAGTACAGAAACGCAGAATAAACTTCAACCAAAACCTACAAGTTGATCGTCTCTCACGAGTTAAGTCATTCAGTCCCACACCAGTGGGTGGTCCTTCGAAGTCAATAGGCACAAAGTGCAATATTTAAAGGATTTCGTTCACTACTGTGACCGAAGCCTAAACAATCAGTAACTTTAGTATTAATCGTCATCCATCTCTTGTGATCATTTTACAGTATATTCGGTGGCTGAATAAAAATTTAGTATGTACTGCACGTCGTTTTGTTAATTATGAACAACATAAATAAACTCAATTTAACCCTAGTGGATACTAAAAATTTTCAACAATGTTCAATAACATTGTAGTTATTTACTAGACGTCAGGATATTTTTATAAATATTTAAAGATGAGTTTTCATTTAACCTACATTTTTTTCGTTCAAAACTGCTACCATTTCTACAATAATAAAAAGTGTTAAGAGTTCCTATGTTTTACATAATATATTCTTATTAGTAAAATCAATCAGCATTTCTCCTTTCAGACATTTCAGTTGTAAATAATAATGGCACCATTCTGTAATATTTTGAAAGAAAAAAATTTAATCATAAAGCTACAAATTATATTTTCATATGTTATAAACTTAAACTGTACCTTTAGATATATTTTTTAACTATTGCACTAGGTTTCTACTTATTGAAGGCTTTTAAAATTATATATGATACAACGATCTAAATTAAATGTAGATAAATTTAACAGAATAATAATGAAATTACAATTATACAATATTGTGATAGTATACTAATATTAATTTTACATCGATCGGGCGATATGTTGAAATATTAAATAAGTAGTTTTGTTGTAAAATTAAGGTAAAATTATGGTGGCCTTAAATTAATTTATGCACTAAATATGTACATCTTTATGTTTCATATTTATATTTATTAAAACATTTTCACGAAGAAGTGTTGAACTTGTTCCACGATATTTTAATCTTATTTTCAACTGTAGGATTTCCTTTCACAGTTTATCCAAAAACTTGTGCAGCATCTTGTACGGTACATAATGCTTATTCTTCTAGTTCATGTAAGTAAGCTGCTACTGAAAGTTGAGGATTTTTAGTAAGAGGGCAGCGGACAGTAAATTTCCCAGAAACATGACATCATTTACAATGAACCCCATAAGATAAAATATAGAGTTTTCCAGCAAGCGTTTATGTCAGGTTACAACTCGAGCTGAAGTACACCTTTCCTTTTCTTTTCTAGTTTTCAAGTGCACGGATTTTATACGTTGCTACAAAGTTAACGAAGTGTGTCCTAAAATACTGTTTCTGAGACCGAGTGAAGTCCAGAAAAGTAAAATGGAGAACTCTGATTGCCCGTCTATTATATACTCGATTATTTTCACGATTTCTATAAATTTTATTCTGATGCATTTTTATTCAATATATTTTCTTTCTTTAATAACAATGCAACTGTTTAAAAATGGCCTTAAACTGTTTGGCAATTATATGATTTACACGGAATGATGCAGAACCCAAAAATTAACAGAATTATAAAACTTTTGTGATATATAATGCATAAATAAGTATGCATCACACGATTTTATTTTGCTACACAAATTCACTTTAAGGTATTGAATTTTCCTATTTCTTATTATTTACAAACTATAACGTAAAATATAAAATAACAGAATTTTCTATGTTTGATTTCGCCTCCTTAAAGTGAATTTAGGCATAAGAGATTCTGTAATCCTTCGTATGCGCCACACATCTCGGAAGTTTCATAATCATTTCTTAAATTTCTAAGTTAAGGATCATTCTTTGTTAGTCGCTGTGTGGTTATGTGTACCGAGAATGAAAAAGAAATATGACTGAAATAGAAAGTGTATAAAGTGAAATTGGTTGTGCGTGAGAAAAAATGAGTTCGCAATGAGCGAGCATCCGAAAAAACGTCTGTCCGGGTACATATGTCTGTTAATGATTATATCAACAAATTAAATATTATTTACGTATAAATGCCTTAACAGTCTCGATCATTGCAGCAAATTGTAACTAGTATTTTCGTTGTGTCCTAGCTGCGATCTTTATATCACAAATTTTGTTATAAATTGAATTATTGATTATTGAATTATATTACAATGTTATTGATTGTCTAGGAGTATTGTCTTTGGTACAACTAAATATCATTTCGGTGCACTCTTCTCTGAAGGGGAGGAAGTCCATAACTAAAAACGAAATGTGGTATGGTTCATGAGAAGGTACGTTAGCGTTAGGTAGAAGAAAGAATCGGCCCGCTACACGAGTCCATAGTATTGTACAAACTCTGTGATTGTCACGGCGAACATAAAACAAACAACCATTTCGTGGTTGTTTCAATCGGTTCGAAGTGCTTCGAAATAAATTGCGCGTACCGCATCCACATCCGAAGCGACTACCGCGTGACTGATTCTTTTGCGGCCTCGAAATTCCAAACAATCGTTGACGTTGTGATCCCAATAGGTGCGCATACGTTTCACCATTTATTGAAAATGTGAGAAGCTGAGGTTTCATGAATGACGAAGAACTTTGTCAAAGTGACTATTCGTCGTAAGAATATCATGGGATAGAGGATTCCATGACCGGCAGTGGTATACACATCTTCCACAGAATGCGTTTTTCAAATCCAAAATCTTGACAAAGTTTGTTTGCAACGAAATTTTACAATGTAGCCTCATCAATTTCTTCTAAACACTCACAAATTCAAGGTAACTTTATTGATTCACAAAAAACGAAAATACGAACGAATTCTTATCTTGCCTTTAAAAAAGGGGTCTTCGGGAATTGAACCTTTACACTCGGATAGCGACTCTTAGGTGCCAGTAAAAATTGCCACACCACTGTTTAGAAAAACTTTTGCATCGCTATGCTTGTACCTAAACCATTCGTAAAAATGTAACTGTTGCAAGAAGGAATGATAATAAAAACACCCACATGTATGAAATAAAATAAATCATGTGGAATGAAAATATCCTAGGTCAGAAGGGTTAACTGTAAATAAATAATTCACTTTGTCTCTTCCTTTAAACAGTAAGTATTCCAACTAATTAAATATTTGTATTAGCGAGTGTAGATTATAATCTGCAGAAAATAATAAAATTGTTAATAAATCAAGAATTTTATTCGTATCTATCATTTTCGATATTTTAAGAGGGTACTAAAATGTTATCGTTTTTTGGAATATAGAATTATTGCATCGAAATCTTTATTTGCATGAAAATAACAATATTACTTTTTACCAGTTTCAGTGAGCGCAATATTTAACACGATGCCACTTAACAATATATTGTACAATAAAAAAAAAATAATATTAATCTGAAACGAGCGTGGAATGTCATTCCAGTAATTGTTTATGCTATTGTAGCCTGTCGTTAAAAAATAACGTCCTCTTTTTCCTACCTCTCTTAATACATTGTTTTATCGACGCAGCAACGTATAGCTGAATGAAACGATGTTGACGCGAGTAAACAGATCAATGACTAGAAAATCACATTAGCACGCTCGAACAGTATCGGCTAATTACTGGAAGTATTACGCACTTCATTCCTAACGCAATTCGGCTTTAGACGTCCGGCTAATAGCACAGATCAACGACCGAATCGCACAGAGAACGCAGAAACGGGAGACATTCGGCGCCTCGCCCGCATAGCGATCGCAATCACCGTGGCAGCATAGTTTTCAATGTCGGTTGACAAGCTAGCTCGCCGGCTCGGTGCAATGGATGACAGTGATTTGCTTTGCGGTCCGCGCCGAATGAATTTGTGGGGCCGCGGCTCGCAGGTGAGTGCGGTTTCGTATAATTACGCACCTAATTGGCCCTATTGCAAAGATCCAATAGGTACGATGATGTAACCGTCATCTCTGATTAGCCTCTTTGCCAGTGCAGTATTCGTTTTCACGCAGCATGCACTACTTCCGTTTGGTTTTTATGCTTAGTCTGAACAGCAGTTTTATCTATTTTTACTATTTCAAATGGTACGTCAAATATCTATTCCTCTGCCGGATGATGCAAATAATATATATAAATGAGTATTTTGTTGAAATAGAAGATATAAGTATTTCAACCAGTATAACATCCATTGGTTATTACTTTAAATAATAGTATTTGAATAACTCGAAAAATCTCGGTTCCTCCTGTACGCGTTTATCCGCGAGTCAATGGTACAAAAGGTTGTAATATTAACCATTTCATTGAAAAGAATTAATTGATTCATCGGGTTAATTATCTCCTTTCAGAAAATATCCATATTTTTCTTAATTCTAACTTGAACTTAAATTCTAAATTATTAAATCTAAACTATGTATATACCAGGTATGTAAATATGAAACCGGAAATATGAAAATGATACAAAACATTTTATTAAAAATATTGCACATCGGTAGCTATACATTTTTCCAATCTCTCTCATAATTTGTGGATGCCACGTTAAAGAAGTTGTTCCTCTTTTGATGCAAAGCAGTCATCGAGCCATTTTCGTACATTTTCGTAAGATGTGAAGCGTTGTTCAGCAAGTGCGATTTACATATTATGACATTATTAATAAATTTGTAGGTAAATTTATAAAGGTTATACAAAAATTATACTGGTCTTGTTTTTAAATGGATGTAATAGATTTAAATGATTACTTAAATTGTTCCTTAAATTATTGTTGTTAGGAGCCATTAAAAAATCACTCAAAATATTTCTGCTACACATCGTAAATGCTTACGCAAATCGTATGATTTTAAATTTCGCATTCAACTTTGGTATAAATTCATAAAATTCGCGATCATTATTACGCAAGAAACCGCAGTGCAAAAGCAATTGTTAAATGGCCACCTTAAACTGGAATTACTATCTGTACAAAATCTAATAATAAAGATGGCCACAGAGAAGTAGGTCACGAAATAACATGCACAAAGGCAGCAGCGTAAAGATTTGAATGCATCTTAGCCATGACTGGTATGTACAACTTCGTATACTATTATATAGTATCGTATGACTTACTCAAATATAAGGAAATACAACACGAATCGCGTGTCCACTCACATATTTTAATTTAATCGTCGTTCGCCATAATGAACAGAACTTTAGAGGGAACGTACTCCATGAACCCGACGAATTACACGTTTTCGTGACGTTGAATGCTGCGAAACGAGCTTTGCAAAATTCGAAATAGGGTGGCCTCTCTTTCGCGTTTAATTAAAATTTCATTGAACCGAAACGGAATCGATTACGACTCCGAGACGGCTAATACGAGTATTTCCGCGAAAGATGGAAGACATGGTCAGCATTTCAGCCTTTTCAGCTAATAAACTCGCAGCAGTTTACAATCTCGTCGGCGCGACGACCCGCACTGTAGAACTATGTCCCTGATTATTAATTTTGTGATACGAGTTCCGCTCGTTCATTCGTAATAAAATGTTGGGGTCTGTTTGACCGAGCGTTCGATCGAAAAGGGAAATGTTAACGCGAAAACGGCAGGGGCAATTACGTTAGGTAACGAGTCAACGTCCATCATTTTGTAGATCCAATACGATAAAAAGAAAAATGGGAAGGTATAATTACATCGCGCAATTCGCGAAATTAATTAACGTACGATTTTCGTTCGGCGTTTGAACATCGATCGCCGATAATGCGTTCGGTTTGCCCGTTTCTTGAAATCGAACAATGTCACGTTTATCCCCCTTTCCCGGTGATTGCCTCATTTCTCCCCAATGAATTGGCGATCGTTCCGAAGACGCAGTCCTGTGTCTTGTCTTCGCTCGTGTAGAACGACTCGTTTCCCAGCGAACGGTACCGGCGATTTAATCCGAATAACGTCTGTTCCGTATCCAGCCGGAAATAAGTTTTCGCAAGTTAAGTGGAACGTTGGAAATCGACGTATCATCCGTTTCCGGTCGTCCTCTACTTCCACGACTTTCGAGTCTCGTCTCACGGTTCCTTCTTTACGCTGAAATTGCCAGATGGGTCAACATGACATATTTAGACAAGCCCATCTATTTGTGTTGACAGAATAAAAATCGTAACGTATCTAAATATTCAGATATTCTTGTTACTCTTATGAGAGATTGAAAAGGTTCGGTTTCTTCTTCGGTATTTCCAATGTTACTTAAAAAAAACCAGACTTTAAAGTTTTATCCGTTAATAAATTACATGTTCTTGAATTTTACCATTTTTTAAGATTATTATAAAATACCGGTGCATCAAGTTCATAATTGATTCACAATATTGATACGTTTCATGCCGAGTCATTTTTATTCGACGTTTCTTTCGGAATATTCGATGTTTCAACTACAACCTAACATACTTATTACACCATATTCACACCACGTAG
>CM052090.1:17651988-17703572 GCA_028453745.1 Agapostemon virescens | reverse complement strand
TGTCAGGCAGTATCATCAGTATTGCAACGTTTTAGATTATGTCTCAGTGTTCAAGGTCGACATTTTGAACACTTGAAGTAGCAGTGAATACGTACATAACATGTTATATGTAAATCGTCTTAGTGTTCGAAGAGTGTTTTGAGACATTTTATTTTCTATTGCAGTTGACCTTGCGTGACCTTGAATGACCTTCATAATAGGTCATTGTATTCGTCTTGAAATACACTATCAGAATGTAAATAAAAAACTATACCGTTCCATTTAAAAAAACAGAGTTGACCTTCATATCTGCTTGACGTCTCCACCTATAAAAAAATTAGTGACATCAGATTACGAGCTCCTCGATATCAAGTAAGTTTGGTCTCATCCTTTTTTTTTCTATCTTCAAAAGCAAGCGAGTTATTCAGGTGACCTGTTTTAGGTGCCGCACCCTGTATGTACATTCAATTTTTAAGAATAGGATGTATACAATAAGTGTCTCCTGCTTCGATCAGGGGCTGTGCATAAGTTATTATAATTCCTTTATGTATAGCTATTTTTGATTGAAGAAATTATGTTTGGTTACTTGAATAGTGTAGTAAAGCAACTCTATATTTTAGAAACGATAGGTGCAGCCCTTAACGCTGCGACTGTCATGTCGGTCACATATATAACTGACACAATTCTTTTATCCAACTTGAACATGAATTTTTACTGGAATTTATTCAATTGACACAAATTTTGTTAGAAACTACGGGGTGAAAGCATGTATAAAAAATCATTGTTATCATAAATTTAGTTTTTTTAAATTCTCGTATCGTTAGAAAGATTGCTTTCATTTTGTTTAAATTTTGTAAATGTACAACTGACCAAACGGTTCGAGAAACCAATAGCATCCATTAATTTTCCAGATATAAGATTTTAATTGTAAGCGAGTCAAAGTGTTCCAATTATGTCCTTATGTCAGTCACTTAGGAAATAAACAGGAGCGACAGAACATTTCGAACGAAAGTTACCATCAAAGCTACTGTTCTTCTCGTCGCAGCAAATCGAGAATTACCGCGGGCGATGTTCAGCTGCTGAAGACACCGCAGTAAAATGTATAATTACTCATTACACCGTTATCATGTATCGCCTTAAGCGGTCTGCAGTAAGTTGCACGAGCGTCGCATCCACGGGACCGTTCAGTTTCCACTAGAAGTCTGGATAAACACAGAGAGGAATCGTCTTTCCACGGTTTCTCAACGCGGACGTAAACTTCTCTCAAGCACGATCAAACGAAATAAGTTGCAGAACCTTGTTGGTAGTCCCGGTGAAACAGCTCTGGAGTATGGCATAAAATTGAAGAGAGGGTGAACGTAGACCGGTCTAGTTCTCCGAAAGTTATAGTCGACGGCGAGGTAGCACGGAAACGTTTCAAAATCGATACGCGAACGGACGTTCGAGAACACGAGTCAAAGAAGCTGACCGTACGGGCCACAGAAGAAGAAACTGTGTAAGGACAATTTGCAGGGAGGTCACTTAAGTGGCTAGCAACAAGTCCTGACAATCGATTCCTGTGTGTGAGTCGGTGTCGAATCCTTAAGAAGCATTTGCCTAAAACCATGCAATAAAATTCGACATACGATAAATTTTTTAAATGCATTTTGGAATAATTGCATGTAAGACACGTGCAGCGCTATTCAAAACTTGTTTACGCGATTCGTATGAATTTCTGCATACATCACTGTTTTTTGTATATACATTCAGTTTTTGAGAATAGAATGTATACAGCAAGTACTAGATTGCACCTCTTTGCTGCATTCTTCCAAACTCCTCCTTCCACGAGGAGAGGTGCATAAGTTATTCTAATTCCATTATGTACACCTCTTTTTGACAGAAGAAATTATATTTGGATACTTGAATAGTGTAGTAAAATAACTCTATATTTTAGGAACGATGGGTGCAGCCCATTCGTTACCATAATTTCCCAAAAAGTTTGTTCCTTTTCAAAGATTTACATTCGACCCCTCCACTAAATTCTAAGACATTTTAATGGGTGTACCACCATTTTGTAATTGTTACACTGTGCATTCTTTAAAATGCCACGGTTATTTTCAAATTTTAAAATTAATGCAAGAAGAAATACATCACCGCTTAACTCGAGATCTTTACAATTGATTTAAACAGTTGTTACGTTTGTGTAACGATCCACGGTGTAATAATTTTTATGAAATCATGTCTTCTCTTTTCAAAGATGATTTAATGTTTAAGAAAAGCATAAGAAAATTGTTGCTAATATTCAACTACGAACTGTGGAAAGGTTAAATTTTCTAGTATTTTAAGTTATACTTAACTATTTTATAGTTTATTTATTAACTGCCATCGATGGAAAAAAGTGCAACAAAGACGTGCTTCTAAAAGTTGCTAATACGAAGCGAAAAATTTTCAAGAAGTTTCCAGAGTGAACTATTTGAGTATCTAATACGTAAATATAAGTTGTCCCTCCTCCTGCTTCAGGTTGCTTAAATTGAATCCGTCAAGCGGGAGCGTTCGAGTTATTTTCGAGAGAGGAAATGAGCGATCCATTCGGCTAGGACACCTGATAGAGCACAAGCGCCGAAGTCACAGAAGCTTGAATGCTGATTTTACGATGATAGGATCAGATCGGCAGAATGATAAATTTCACGGAATCGCCTCGGAGACGAAAAGCAACAGAAGGCTTGCAGCTTCTATTCGGATTCAACCTCCCGTTTCTATTAACTTGCCGCTCCAAGCTTGCAACTTCGAACGTCGGTCCTCTCCCGTGTAAACAATGCAAACATTCAGTGTCTCAAACAACAATTATACTTGACTTAATTACCACGGAACAACGATCGCATAGTGACATAAACATCTGCAAACAACGCACGTTTGAAACGCGGATGCTGCGAGCATTAGATCTTCGCGCGAAGCCCCCGTCGTTTCTGTATTATGCGAATTTGTTAACGTCGTTAAAAAGTTTTGCATTTCACAATGACGGAACCGTAAACCAAGAGAAGACATTGTCAAACACAAGGGAACAATAAGTTTAACGGAATCTAACGGAATTTGCATAGCAATGTATATTAAATTCCTTTGTCCTTTTCCTTCAATCTAATTCTTGTAACCCGATTATTCGAGATTGATACGAAGATCGAGATTATGCGTGTCGTTAGAATGGTATTGTACTCGACAATGTAGTGTCGACTAGGCTTCCACTTTATCGAAATAATTTACTTTAGAAGTAACTTAAGACAATATATTAACCTATTTGGCTACATGTTATTTGAAATAATCAAATGTTAGTTTATTTGAACAGCCAAATAATTCTTTTAAGTTACTTCATTATTTAAAGCTCATTTGAAATTCAAATATTTTTTCATTTCATATTTTACTTGATCAAATAATTTCATTAAATTGATAATAATTTCTACTTAAAGAAAATGTTTGAAGTTAATACAGCCCAAACATCAATCGTTAAAGTAAATTTGATAATTAATTTAGTTATTTCAATAACGTCGTCTTGACGTGAACTTGTTTATTACGTTAATTAAATAATGTAATTGAAACAGTACATTTTCGAAAAACAATGGATATGATGTAAACGCCCAGGGAAATTAAATTATTTATATTATTTGTAAAATACAAATAATAAAGTAAAATAAATGGACATTTATAACCATGTGTCCCAACGTTCCCATGTTTCTGGTTCATTTGTACATTTAGATAATCAATTTTAACAAAGATCATCGTCTTCTTAAATTTGAATCAATTTAACGTAATTAACACTTTATAGGATTTTTAAAATATTGGGTATATATCCATCTGCGAATTAAATATTATATAAAAGTTGTCAGTTTTAGATAAATACCGATCTTTAATAAACATCACATGAATTATGTCTTTTTTCAGAATACGTTTTTAATTGCACGTCGTAACAACGGATGTAATCCTTGAAACGCCTATGACTAAATTAATTTTACGAATCAAAATAAATCTTCCTGCGCATCGGATTCAGACCGCTTGTACTTAAATAAAATGCACACAATTGATTTTTCGAAAGTTCAAGATATTCCTTTAAGAATTCAAAGTATTTATATTCGGAATAAATTGCTAGGATGATCCAGCGTTAGCTTCTATGGTTACCTAGCAACTAGGGTACAAGAGTCTCGACGAATTTCCTTCGGTCCCGATTAAGTCTCGGTTAGATACGACGGAAACCGGAGCTCAATCTCGACTCTCGCCGATGCAAACGAATTCTCCCATCGACAGAAAAGTTCCACCATGATCGCGGCGGCCACACAATAGCAACGGAACACCGCGATTCGATCTCGATCAAACCGTACTCGGGATTTCCTATTTCCCCCGGCACGAGTTCACTCCCATTCGCTACGTCCCGTTTTCACTCGGGTCAGACCTCTTCCCTCATCTCTATCCAGACCTGGCACTTGGGAAAAATGAAAAACGGGGGCGAAGAAAAAGGACCAAGCATCGTTCGAACTGAGCGTAATTCCGATTCCCAGAGAACTCTGTTCTCTTTCCTTCAGTACTCTCTTTTTCTCTCTTCCCGTTTCTCTTGCACCTTCAGTTTCTCTTTCCATTTTCTCTGCACAGCCTTCCCAGGTTTCGCTTCGAAGAGTTCAAGTTTCTCCGGAGAAGTCTTAAAGGAACCGGCCGACAGGTGGATGGAAGCTTCACTGCCGGCATACCAATTGCCCGGGTGGAGCCAGTAATTGTTTGTTCGTACCTTACACTAACGCAAGATAGACGAATACGCCAGGCAGGTTTTCTCTCTCTCTCTCTCTCTCTAGCGCCGCGATACCGGGTTTTCGTTGGTAGTTGTGATGGCGAGAGAGCAGCGACGAAGTGGGTGGTTAGGTCGAGGGTAGTGGAGCGGCAGTAAGGTTGATTGTAAAGAGAGACAGAGACCGGAGCAAGGTGGTGATGGCAGCAGCGGCGGTAGCTGCGCGCCATGGAACGGAGAAGGGTTGTCGTTCCTTCACCCCTCGACTAATGAGACCGCGCGGTTACATCAGAGGCCAGCGACAAATTGAAACGTACGAGCCTAGAGGGGCCACGGAACAGAGAGCAACTTCCTAATGCGTGACTATGAACTTCTCGCACCGCCGCTACATCCGCAACCCGTTAACACGCTTTCAATCGCCGCATTACCACGAGGAATCGTCCATTTTCGAATCTCATTCCGACCACGGATGTCTCATTCATGGAACGACCGAGTTTCCGATTTGTCCTGCGTTTAAAAAGAAATATACTTCGTGCGATACATCGAGGCGTACGCGAAATCGACCGCATGACCCAACGCCGCCCCTGCATCACAATAGGTTCCGTAGGTACGATCAACGAACAATACAGTCAAAATTTATAAACGATCGCATTTGTATGGTAGATGTAAGAAATATATTGTGAAGAGGCGAACAACGTCTGTAGAGGTTTTCAATGAATGAAGAGGTTTATGGTACGGATGCCTGTGCTCCGCTATTTTTGAGGAACCGTCCATCTGAAATGCCAGATGTTCTACTTACAAGGGAACATATTCAGATGCGAAAATCCGATTTTGATGAAACTTATGGGAGCTTATAGCTTTATTGTTTAAACAAAAAACTTTTGTTAAAATTTTCTTACGCGACTACATTTCCCATTGAAAAACACACAATTTAAAAAAAAATTAAAATTTCTCGACCTGCGATTTCCGAGATATCTCAAAAATACCCCAACTTTGAGGGCTGTTTCACCCCTTCAAAGTGGATAGTCCCGATAAAAAAACACGTGTCAAATATTTTTCAAAGAACTATAAGTTTCCATAAGTTTCATCAAAATCGGATTTTCGCATCTGAATATGTTGCCGTGTTAGTATTTTTGCCAGATCTTGGAAGCCGGTTTATTAAGATTGTCCTTTGTGGATACGTGCGTCTCCGAGACTCTGACTTTTGCACTGAGTAGCGATTGACATATCATAAAGCTCCAGATGCGAACCGCCAGGTATTAGCAAGGGTGCGACCACCCTTAGGCCGGTACCTGAGACACTACTAGGCCGGACTTGGATACGGCCGAAAGTTAAGTATTTTTTTTCGAAATGGAACACAGAGCAGCCGTACTCCACTCGATGACAATCGACGCATCGCAGACCCACTCGCAGCGGAAAGATGACACCAGTTTTGGGAAAATGATTCTTGAACGAGGAATCTTCGTCCAACGTTTTACAACAACGTCAACGTCTTTGTGGGAAAACGAAATCACGAAGTCGGTAGGGTTCGTACAATTTTAGGATTACGCCCCAAACTGCTGGATCGTTCCCCATTTATCCCCACCAAAGGCAAAATCATTTCCAGAACTTTGATAAGGGCAGGGGACGAAGAGATTCTGTGGATCCTAGGACTTGGATGGACAGAACTTTAAGAACTTTAACACGTCGGACGTGTACGTATATAGATTTTTAGAAATTTAAATTTGCACACGTCTAGATTATTCTGAACCTTGGACTTGTACAGATTGTGAGAACGTGCGCGAGAACATACTGAACGTTGTACTTCGAAAATCCCGAGAACACTTTGAGCTTCGTACTTGTGCACATCGCGAAAATTTTGAATGTTGATCTGGTACATTTTGAACTGGGACGTTTAGAACTTTAAACTTGTAGAACAACAGATGTAATTTTTAGAATGCAAAATATATTAAATCGAATGTCGTAAACTAGCGTTATTGTCTTGAACCAACAGCAACTCGGTCGGAACAAACGCTCGAAACACTAGCAATAAAATGTTATTTCTCCGAAAAGGCCGTTACTTTCTTCGGAATTGAACGTTTCATTGCGGTGTTACTCACATTTGGTCACCCAAAAGTCAGCAGTTTCGTTGAATCTTTGTTTTCCTGCTTCAGCCAAGCTGAGGCATCTTTTCCCGGATTTATTGTCTGCGACAGACAATCCTTGACACGCGGATTCTCCGCCCGTGTCACTTGCAGGTACGAATCCTATATAAACGTTAACCCCTTGACCTATAACATCGATTGAGACTCGTGATGAAAATCTCGAACTGAATCTGCTTAGTAATTTCCTGCAAACTGAAATACGATTTTGCTTCTTCTAAGAAATTATGAACGGCAAAACAGTTCCAGTTGCTGCAGCCATAAAATAAATGATAGTGCAAGGGGTTGAAGAAAGATGTAAATAAAAAGGAGAAGGTCAATAACAATGCTTATTTGACGTAACTCGTTGCTTTCGAAAATGAATGTGGTAACCCTTGACAAATGTTAAGAATCGTGATAATCGCTTTCAACATTTTTTCTAATTTCCTTTCAATAAGCTTGTAAACAGACTATAAGGTTTTTCAAAGAAATTTTCATTGCGAGTTAAAATAAAAATGTTTTTAAAAAATGTCTTTTTTATTTTTTCATATAAATTCTACCAATTGGAATTACTTCGGAATTATTTTTGCATATCATTTAGTAAATCAATGCTTCTAGGTACTTCAGAAAAGTCAGGTCGTTTAGTTTAATTTTTAAAAAGTTATTTAGATTGAAAGAGTGTCCAAATACTTTCTTGATCCACTGTACGTAGGCGGTAGTTTATTGATAACTTTCGCAATCTAAACGCAAATTCTCATTGTCTGTTTACAAGCTTACTAAAAGCAGATTAGAAAAAAGTTTTGAAAGCAACTATCGAGTACATGTGTTATTCGTTACTATGATTCTTAACATTTGTAAAACGTACTGCATAATAATGTATTACATCGTCACAAAAGCACCCGTTGCAATCTATACATTTAATATTGTTAGATAAAACAAATGTACACATTCTTAAGCTTCTCTTTATGCAGCCACCCAATTTGCATTCTGAAAAAATTAGATTGAATTTCTGTTGCGTGAATTAACCGTAAAAGTATGTAATTTTTAGCACAACCTCATATTACAATACTAGTTTAACACAGTTATGGTGCACACTAATTTCTAATATAGTATTCAATGATCTTTCCTTTATGTCAAACATGATTGAATTCTAAATGTGACAAACTAGGTTCGGATTGACTCCAGTTTCTGTAAAGGAAGAGCAAAAATCGATACTTGCATAAACGTATGAAGTGTAGCCACGAAAATGTCAGTTTATTCTGTTAACATTAGAACTACCGAGTAATAAATGCTGCTGATGTATATTGCTTTGTAATAACAACAATACAGCATTTATTAGGACCTCGTACTGTTTTCATCGTAATGTCTGCTTCAATGAATAAGTTCATACCAAACATTTTGATGAGAATGCATTTATGATTTCAATAGTTGTGAACGACAAAATTAGCGACCAGTCGTTTTGATTGGTTAACGTTTTGAATGTCTAAAACATTCTAGCATAGTATACGCTTGTTTTTGTGCACTCTTCGAGGAACAAGAAAGTTCGGATAACTGGTACGTTTCGGTAATAGGGGTTCATTAAGTAACCTCATCAGCTACGCTTATTAGTTTCAGTATTATAAGCCGATAATCGGAAAACAGGTTGTACAAACAAATGTTCAGTTGTTTATGGGAAGTTACTCTATCCGTATTCCAGGCCTGACAACTGCTAGCACACTGATGAGTAGTTCTGATAATAGAAGCTCAGTTTTAATTTTGCGTATCTGACGTTGAGCATTATGTTGTACGTATAAACGAAGTTCTATTATGTTCCAGGTAGGTCTGCTCTGGATTCATTCAGCAAGGTCGAAGGCTTAAAATAAATGCAATGATACCATGCTATTGTATCATTATATTCTTTTATATTAATTATATTTATTACGATAACCATTTCTATTTCATCATTTCAATAGACTGATTTAATTAAAGTTTATAAATCCATTCGTACTATTCAATTTAATAGGTCACGATACGTCTCGAATGTGTAAACTTTCGTTGACTACCTTCAGTCAGGTACAAAATTAAATGGACTCCCTTTAAAGATTATTAACTTTTTTTAAATCAGACTAAGCCATTTGAGTTTCTTTGGTCTCTTGGAAAGATTAGTTTACTAGGCAATGTGCAAACAAATTTGAGTGATATGGGATTTCCTGGGATTTTCGAAAAAAGTGAATGGCACAAGGTTTTATATTTTTACCTGTACTTATAATGAAAATTTAATATGTAACATCCGTTGATCTAAGTAAAGTGGTTTAAGAAGAAGTAGATATTAACAGACGTCAAAATCTTTAAATTCTTAAATATTTACGACTCGTGGCAATCTTAATCGACTTTAACAAATCTTTGTAAATTTTCATAACTTCTTTAGATCTATAAAAGCACATATTCAATTTTTATTATAGCAATAGTAATTCTCAATTAATTTCTTATACATTGTCTACTATACTAATTCTTGTAATATCTAAAAAAATCTGAAGTTGTTTGGTAAAGTTTTAAAAAGCTATTAATTTTTAAATAGTGTTGGTTTAATTTTGCCACTAACTGTAACAGTGAATGAGTGCGTGTATGTTTTGCTGAAAATTGACAATTATTTGAAAGCAAATACTTGTAATTAACTCGATACATATGCAGTACTATGGTTTATTACGTTCTACGTAAAAATTGTTGGATACATCATGTACGTTAATTAATGGTGTTTGATAAAAGCGACTCAATATGGTAAAAGACAAAAATTTAATATTGATAGAACAAGTATCGTGACGAAGACTGTAGAATCACATAATCTAAAGAATTTGAAGATTAAGAAGCACTATTAGCAGACAACCTTAAGTCTGGAAAGAGTAGGGACTAGGGCTTCTCAAGCTCAATAGGTAAGAAATATTAGAAATACATTATTTATTTCGCTTATATTTTCTAATACTATTAATCTCTGTTTATTGAAAAATTGTTTTCAATTTCTTAAAATCATATTCGATTCTTGTAATTTCCTGTAAAAATGTCTTAAATAATTCTGTTTCAATTTATTTAAAAGGACGAGTGCTTCACTTTGACGGCCCTAAAATCCCCATTTTCAATGTCTTTTTTTCCGCAAAATCGAAGAAAAAATAGAGATTATTTTTCTTAATTTTGTCAAATTTTGAGAGAAATAAAACAATTACTGTTTCTGATTCCATTTTCTAAACAGTATACTGAAAGAAAAACTAAGTCGTGAAGGTAGAGAATTCGCCCTTTAAAATAAGCACAAGCAGAATACTTTACAATCTTGCCACAGGAAGTTACACGAGTTTCAAAATTGACAATTTTCTCTCATAATAATTCAATGTTTCTTCAATCTTGGAGAGCAGTATAATTATAAACCGTTTGATCCTGAGGCTTAATCTTTCTAGAATTTGGAAGTTGAAAGGCCGACAACTTTTCGTTCGCATTTCATCGTTCCATTAATTTTACGGTATAACGTGGTTATTAACTATTTAATCCCAAGGCTTAGTCTTTTTAAGATTAAAAAATAAATCGAACCACCCCCGCCCGGGTCGAACCGTCAACGTGCCCCCTCGCCGTGATGTATGATTCGATAAATATACTTATCGACGAGCAATAACGCGTATGCTGAAAAAAGGAGGACAGTGCCGCGAGGCTC
The DNA here is from genome assembly GCA_028453745.1 of Agapostemon virescens. Classification (NCBI taxonomy): domain Eukaryota; kingdom Metazoa; phylum Arthropoda; class Insecta; order Hymenoptera; family Halictidae; genus Agapostemon; species Agapostemon virescens. The sequence goes on along the minus strand of CM052090.1, from coordinate 17,693,053 downwards.
TCGAAAGTAATAAGTTTCCAAAGTGATTTATGTGTAATCTCCTCGCGAAAAGCGTCATTATTTTCGCAAGGGCTTTCGCGTCGCTCCTGACGTTCCCTTCCTCCCTTGGCCGACGTTTCCACCACCATAGTCCTCGAGTTCTTTTTATGTCCTCGTAGAAGACGGTCGCGGAAGAAACTGTAGGAAGAGAGTGCAATGAAATACGTGGGTGGGAGGATTATGGGAGTCAGGAGCGCAGCCAACCCTGGAAAGGACGTAGAAACTGTAGCTATAAATTAAATGTGAGCCCGCACGTTGCGTTTGCGAGCCATCTTAATCTTCCATTCTTATCGTAACGGCCCCGTGCCAATTAAAAGCTGCGTGACGTTAAAAACCATTAAGCCCTGCTCGCCGTTGAATTGTCGGTCAGCCGAGTCCGGAAAACTGTTACCGGTAGTTGTCACCTATTTCCAAGCCGGCAGCGCGGAAGGAAATTATTTTTACTCTGTCCGACGTAGGTACGAGCTCACCAAACCGTTCTTCTAGACGAGCGTCGTAAATACGAGGAAAAATTAATTGCTGCTTGCTTCAAGGGAACTTCGGCGCACCGATGCAGTCGGATAATTGTTCGAGGAACACCCAATTTATGGTCCAACTGATCCTTCCGATCAGGGAACTGCTCCAACTATTATTTTCTTGGAGTTCATCGGCGGAATGAGTCGAGAAACGCTTCGCACAGCACAATTAAGTTTTATGGTTATTATTTGTTGTTGAAGAAAAAGATACGTTTCTACTGGCAATTTAAAAAATGCAATATTAAAAATACTTCATTTCTTTCTTCGAATATTTATTCTTTTCGAAAAAATTGATTAATCGTTTCGTTTAATTAACAGTAGTATATTGAACAGGAGACTTTGATAAAAATTTAATTTTCATTTTCTGTAAGTTTAATCGAATGATTAACTTTCAGGTGTAAAGTGTGTATACATTTTTTGGGACAGCCAGGATATATTTTGATTCAGTGTGTGCACATGGTGCAAATGCACACACTGCAACTTCATTAAAATTACAATCAAATATGGATTCATTCATTCTTCTCAAATACATTATTCAACGCGTTCAGTATAGATGAATTATTATTATTCCAAGAGATGTAAATATTTTTTAATGCTATTGCTCTAATTTTAATGACCTCTTTGTTTATTTTCAATACAATTGAAAAGCGATCACCAGTTCATTATTTATACAATCCTTACGTTATGAATTTATTTAAAAACTCTTTCGCATTGTTATTTATTTTCATAATTAATAGTCTTGTAGGACCCGTCGTGTGCGGCATTATTTCTTATCAGGATACAATATTATATATTAATTATATATGTTACGCACATCTATAAATATTATAAAAGCCCAATTGTTGGAAATATTTTGCTGGAAATATTACCCTGTACGCACAGAATAACGCGAGCCTTTACTCATTTTGTACTGAAGAGTATCTGCAATAATCAAACTGATAATTCATTTTATGCATTTCATTCGACATCATAAAAGAAAATGTGAATTAATAAAAATATTATATTTTTCTTCAACGTCGCTTCTAAATAAAACGACATCGGTTTATTATAATTCAATCTCAATTATGAAGCAGAACATCCTAAAGTTTATAGTGTGATCTTAAAGTACCATAATCTTTAATGAATTTTACCATAGAAAGTCTGTTGAAGTGATTAAGATCGAACACAGAGATTCAGAGAGTCATTGTGAAGGGGAAACTTCGATCTTGAAATTTATGATAGATCCAGTCGCAAATAAAACTTTCCAATATTCCGAGCGACGTTTCAGATCGTAGCATTTTCCAGAAAGAAGATGTCCTCAATCTTTCATCCGTAGTATCACTCAAAAATATCATGGAAGCAAACGAGAAGAGACTTAATAGCTTTCATATGCGTCAGTATTCAGTGTTTTAAGATTCTTCTTTACAAAATTGTAGCGGTATAATCCGTATGTCAACGCGTGTCTGATATTTTCTACGAATGGTAGCAGTGTACAATTATCCAGAAAAGTAGATATGTATGACACTTTTTTTACTTTTGAACAACTACTTCAAATTTTTAAGATAAATAGTACGTGGGTGTACGAGTAAAGAGATAAAAATTTAACACTGAACCTACGCTTGAATCCAGACGCTTCTTTATTTTGCCACACATATTTTAACAAAAATCGCACAAAATGTAAATAGATTAAATCTCGTCATTTTTATACGACCATATTCTCCAGTAAATTTTGTAGCTCGGTAGGTTTAGCATGAAAGTAAGAAAATTTTCCGAAAGTCAGACATTCCACTTGGTCGCTATAATTATGCTCATACGCTAGAGTATCGTTTAACACTCGTGACCGTCGTGGAAGCAATTAAATCTCCGCGTCCCTACAAAGGTTCTCACAACGTTTGATTGACAAACCACCGACCCTACAATTTCAAAGGCAGAACTCCATAAGCCGGTCGATCGATAATCGAACAATAAAAACCGCTGGTGCCCAGGACTGGCTGGCCCGAAGAAACCTAGTCTACGTCATGTTCACCTCGTGAGGATCTCGTGGTACGCGACAGTCGGATCCCCATTGTCCTCGTGACCCATTAAACGCGTTCCACGTAAACGCGTTAAACAGCCCGAGAGCATTATTCGAAGCCAATCAAAACGGCGTAGTCTCCTTCACCCTGATGGAATTCATGACCTTCGTCCCGGCCCGGCATGGCCCGGCCAGACTCTAGCCTGTCGGAACAAGTACCTCGATAACCGATTACGCGTCTGCGAGGTCGAAATTCCGGGTGGCAGAGATAGACCTATTTCTGGTGGATAAGGATGTATTCCTGACGCCGGAGTTGGGTAATTGATGAGACTTCCATCGCCCGCGGGGGTGTGGCAGCAGCGACAAGACTGCCGGAGGGTGGGTTAGCCGAAGCAACCGAGCTACCCGCGCCGATATGGGGGAGGAATAGAGTAAGATGGTACTCCGAGAAGGTAGATTACGTGGCTGCTGCCACGGTTGTGTCCGTAGTCACGGCATCGGAGCGAGCACTGTGACGGGAGACCGACAAGGATGAGCGAACGCGGGGGTGAGTTTAGGTGGAATCGGTGGATGGATGCCTAAGGGGTGCGACGAAGAGGCGGTGGGACAGCACCGATGAGGTCGGAACATGGTGAGGTGGTGCAGGAGAGGAGAGGACAGGAATGGATGTAGCAGCCCGGCAGTCTAGCATGCAAAATGCTGCGTCGACGTTATCACGCCGCCAGAGATTAAGGGGCTGACGCGGTGGATACGGGGCGGCGGCCTTCACTCTTCCTATTTTTCGTCGTGCTCCGCCGAGTTTTACTTGGCAAACACCCCGCCGCTACCTTCGGGCTCTCCTTATTGTTCGACAACGCTCCTCTCCATGTTCTGTCTCTATTACGGCTGCCTGCCACAGAGCATCGTTTCTTCTCCCTCCCAAAGTACGTGCCTCGCCGCGTGCAACCCTTCGTCCCTCCTCTCGTCTTCTTCTATCGCTCTCCGTCACTCTCTGTCTCGCAACCCACCTCTCCATGCGTTGTCCCTTCGAGACGATTTAGCTCCCACAGCGATCCGTATTAGCGCGCTTATGCCCGGAACTCATTTATCCGCAGCCACCACTGCGCCAGCACAAAGAACCCGTTGCTTTTTCGCTAAGCTTTCTCTTTCTCGCTATCTCTCTTCTTCTCTCGTTGTCTCTCTCTCTCTCTCTCTCTCTCTCTCTCTCTCTCTCTCTCTCCTTCTCTTGTTCTCTCCCTTTCTCATCACGGGATGATACCAGGCCACACGACGCACCGATTAGCCGAGAACCGCGTATTCAATCCTCCCTGTTTGATAGCTCGCGGTGAAAAACCGATTGGCAAACTTCGCGAGCTATTTGCGTTCAAGTTAGCGTACCGCTGGGGATTTTTATGAAACGTGCGCACGGTGTTTGCGAGAACGCAAAATTAAAAGCGTAGGAGCCTTTTAAAAGGCGAAGATCGGAACTTTGGTAAACTGAACTGTGCTGTATGAGAAAACTGATGAACATTTAGAAACTGAGGAACGCGTATCCCTTCTTTTTACTTCACGAAGAAGTCAATGTCTGAGGATCGTTTGTTCGAAATATTTTCGTTAATCGTATCGACAAGTTTGTACAGACATAGGTAATTATTTGTAGGAATGAAAACATGCGACAGATTATAATACTATATTTTTATGGAATTATATAATTATAAATATTTATTTAGATATGAGTACGACTTGGCGAGTCCGACCCAAAACGGTGAGAAACGTAGCACCGGATATAGTCGTTCAAAACAAGAAAATGTAAATTCAGATCAGAAAAGCCTAAACTATGGAAACAGTGACTATTGTGGAGTGACTTTTTTAAACAACTTGAAGCATTGATTTACTAAACAATATGCAAAAATAATTTCGAAATAATTCTAATTGGTAGAAATTACATGAAATAATAGAAAAGATATTTCAAGTTGTAATGAAAATTTCAGATATGCGTTTTGCAGACCTGCGTTTGTAATATGTGTGCTGAAAATTTGTAGAAATATGTACGAATTTGTGGAGTTTAAAAAGAAACTGATCAAGAATCGTTAAAAATTATGACTGTCACCATTTTCGATGGTATGTAGCTTGCGTGTACGTCAATCAATTTTAATAAATTTGTCTGCATGTGTATAACTATCATAGACACACAAGATGCGTCTTTAAATTTTTTAATGCTTGGCTTAAATAAAATGTATTTATTTGTCATGTAATTCATACCAGTTGCTACTTTCTCAAAATTCCGTTCTCATATCATTTAGTAAACCAATGCACCTAATTGCTCAAGAAAAGTCAAGACATTTAGTTCAATGTTAAAAAAGTTATTTAAGAGTGTCCGAATACTTTCGTGAGCCACTGTATGTATTTATTAAATTCCACAATTTCGATCTATCTGATTATCGCCTTTACTTTCCTTCATACCACCTTACAAGTGCGTTGTCTATCAGACTATAACTCACTAACACTGCCGAGCCTCGTCAAGACACGTAACATATAGACAATTTTAGACGTCGACAGAAATATCTAAATTCTTTTTGTGTTGTTTTGTTACACTCAATACCTTTCCCGCGAAACCACGTACAAGCTTGTTTATTACACCTGTCACCATTCACAGTACACGTTCAAACACACTGCCCAATTTCGCGCAACCCTTCCTTCCGCGACGTCTTCCCCGTGTGTCTCGCTCGGAGAAGCCGAGTAGAGGGAAGGCAGACACGTGCATCTGTGTGATTAGTGAGATCTCGAGATCCTAGGTATGCTTGGTCTCTCACGATCTGTGCTGAGCTTTCATTTGGCAAACGTTCTGCGATAGTTGCGAAGTATTGTTCGGTATCGTTTGAGCGTGTTTCCGGAGCTCGGTATAGCGGAGCCATTTTCCTCTAGCGAATCGCGCGCATCCCTCCGTGTTCGGGGTCTGGCAGGCTTTCCACAGTGATTTAGACTTGCTCGCGCCGACACGAATTACTCCGTCCATGACCGGAATTTATTTATCCCCGCGAATGCGCTATGCATTTCTAGTCGCGGTCGGCAGTCACTTTAAGAACCTGCGGGACGCGTCTGTGAACGAGGAGGGCAAGAGCAAAGCGGTGAACGTGATTAGTGAAGGAGACCTCCCGAGGGAATCGGCCGCAGGATCGATAACCTTTGAATCACGACCTTTCCTTCTCGCGTACCTCTAGTAATTCCATTCTCGGCGGGAACGGATTGAAATAACTTTATTTCGAGGACTTTGCACGGCGACCGTGTGTCTATCGATCGTCACGCGAGTCTACGGGCTCCTTATTGCTGGACCCGCAGCAACCTCGCGAGTTATCGAGACGGATTTTGCTACGGAAAATTGGAGAACGCGAAGAACACTAACTTCTGTTCGCCGATTTGTACAGAAATTGATGAGGTTCCGAGAGAAATGGCCGCCGCATCAACGTGAACCACACCGCAGCGCACGATGTGCGATTTCAGCAATCTGGTTTTATGTGATTAAAACGTCGGATGTTTTTGTACCGGCAACGATGATTTTTCGCAGTTAGTTAAATGTCTATGTAACATTATAGTGAATTTCTTTTCTGCATGTTTTTATTCGAAGTATAGATTTTGTTTAAACTCTTACTCTTGCAGAAACAGTTCTCCATTCAGAAGTTCGTATAATAATTATAATTATAGTTCATATTTTTTTTAAATTTTATTTTAAATAATAGAATGTAATGGTTGCTTCAGAATTAATTGAATCTTGTTGTTTGGTCTCCACGTGAAAATTATATACGATCGTCTGCTACGATAGGAATATCCAACAGGCACAAGACCAGTCAAGCGAAAACACAGTCCATTTGTAAGCCTCCGTGAGCGAACCACGTTGACAGGCCGTTTTTAACTGAACGCACATTTATTGCTTCCTGATTCTTTACCTAATTCCTTCTCGTCACAGTCAAAACTTTCTCGAAAACGTTCTTACTTCGACGTCCATACCTCCCGTTCACCGATAAGGAACCGTTTAACTATCCTTTACACTTTTTATTCAATCAGCAGCAACAAATCTGAACCGACGGAAAGCACAACGCGGTGCAGAAGAAGCAGAAATAATATACATCTCAATTGCAATACATCTGAACAGGGAACATACTCAGATGCGAAAATCCAATTTTGATGAAATTTATGGGAGCTTATAGTTCTTCGAAAAATATTTCACACGTGTTTTTTTTATCGGCAACCATCCACTTTGAAGGGGTGAAAACAGCCCTCAGAGTGGAGGTCAAAACTATATTTTTTGAGATATCTTGGAAACCAGAGATCGAAAGAATTTGAATTTTTTTTTTAAATTGTGTGTTTTTCAATGGAATATATAGTCGCGCAAGAAAATTTTAACAAAAGTTAAAATAAATAAATAAATAATAAATGTAGTCACTCCCACAAGTTTCATCAAAATCGGATTTTCGCATCTGAATATGTTCCCTTGTGAGTTAAAACACATCTTGAAACGCAAACATCGCAAACGCGTAGTCTTGTAGATCGTATTGCATATTGATCAAACTAAGTGTCCGTTTTTAACACTAATCCTACCACAGCGAGTCAAAATTTTTTTTTAACACTAAGTTTACGAGACACGTCAAAACGACGTGTTCTATTTTAATTTGCGATAATTGAAATCGTAAATCCGCACCTATTCAATAAACATATTTCTTTGGGTATTACGCTGTAAAACAAATGTAAAGTTATAAAATTGCCTTCATAAGAATCGATTTCTCAATTATACTTCGTAATGAAAATCGCAAATAATCCAAATAAATGAAATGTTGGCGTTTTAATAAGATAATATACACCGATAAATTTTAATGCTCGATAGATTTACTGTTAAAAGATAAATTTTAATGCAAATATGTGTAGCTAATCGTAACTGCACGAAGCATATTTAAAGTTCGTCGCGGACAAGATTTACGAATTTATGAATTCTAAGTCGCTATGCTTCGCACTTTTATAAGACAATATAACGTTAGCCAATTATAACGTAGGTTGTTTTAATGCTAAATAAACGGCCAGTACTTGTCAAACATACAATTTACTAACGGTTTAAAAAAAAAGTGAGTCATCACTTTCCGAATTACCCTATCCGGGCGCGAATTTCATTCGCGGCGAGAGATAAAACCGCAATAGCTTCTATCAATTGGTGGTCCAGCGGAATTAGACGAAAAGACTTCCGCAGTCCGAGCGTGTGTTGAATTGTGCTGTAGCGTGAAAATTTGCCGCGTACCTGCCGCGTTTTCGCAGTCAGCAGTCAGTCGGGCCCTGTTAATACCGTTTCTTGGTTGTTAAAACGAATGGCGGCAGCTCTCCAAGCGTCGCAGCGCAAATTCGATGCTGAATCAGCGTCACGTCCGGTCATATTATCGGTTCGAACTACTAAAAGAACACGTGCGTCTAGTGCGGTATAAACGCGTGCCAAGGGAATGAACAATTTTATGTCCAACTACCGCGTCTCGCACATTTCGTACGATGGAAACCGTGAACGGTGAGTTTTCGTGAAATATTCACCGCCAGTCTGTGCGAGGAATGTAACCGGATATCAAATATGGGCTAAGTGCAGCTAATATCGTCTAACCAAATTTCAAATTATTCTCTAGTAAACGATAAGAGACAATTTGCACATCAAAATAACTTCAAAGAGAAGTGATATTATTTCTGTTTCGTGTACATCGTGTTAGAACAGTTAAACAGTAAATATTTTAAATTATAAATAAGAAAATGAATCATTAAAAAACATCAACCTTTTTAAGAAGTACACCTAACATTGCTAGTCTGAGAAATTTTTATTACTCTACACATTTTTGTATAGAGTAATAATAATAATTCCTGATCATGTTTTCTATAAAAAAATTTGTGTCAATGTTTGTATCAAAGTAATAATTGGAAAGCGATGTTACAAAATTTTTGTTTACAACTGGTTTTTTCTCATTGGCGCTGCAACTGATTTATATATAACAAATCGTGTCAATTAATAACGAACAATTTTATGTCTATATATCGCGTTTATGTTTGTTCCACCAATGGAAATCGTGAACGGTGAGCTTTCCATGAAATATTCTTCGACATTCTGCACGTAACGTACCTAACCAGACATCAAATATAATAAGTTTTACTATTCATATTAATTTGTTCGTATTGCGTTACGTGCCCCGGTCGCTACAAATGAAAAACTAGATATCCCTCTTTCCGGCTGACAACCGCACTCCTTTGAAACGAGAATAAAATTACTTCATTTATTATTACCATGCGTATTCGTGTCTCATAAAGGACTGTACTCGTTTTCATATGACGTCCATAAACGTTAGCTCGGAAACAAGATTTCTGACATCACTGCAGAAATGGTTCACAGAGGAACGTTCATGTTCGTTGCTGACCGTAGCCGGGAAAATAACATGTGAAATAGAAATACAAATTGTCTGCGCCAATGAAGAAGAAGGAGAATTAAAAAAAAAAATTATTTCTTCCATTAATAATTTTGATCAGATGTAAGTAATTTGGCAGTGATATTACATTAACAAGGAAACACGAGTATTGTTTAAACGAGAACCAAATGAAACTGAACAGCTTTTATGTAAATACATTAATTTTAAACAATTGTGATATTGTATTACAAAAATCCTGCGCTACACATTAGGTATTTTATTAACGAACAATCAAATCATAGAATTTTCATTTTCAAATCATTTTGGGTGTAACAATTTTGTTTTTCCGCGTTTCGATCTTAGTCTCTAGACGCGGTTCCTTACGATTCGTTTAAAAAGGTAAGGATGATAGACACTGAATTGATTTTTATGCACTGAGTAAATAAATATATTTTCTGATATTAACAAAACTTTAACAAACTTCAAACTTTAACAGAGGAATGGTTGTATGATATGAATGATTGAATCTATGCCGCGAATCTGGTGAACGTCGAGTGTGTTTAGGTTGAGTGGAGTGTTTAGAATGTCGGATGAAGTGTGTGCTGTCAAAAAGGTAAGTTCGGTATGAGCGTGATTGAAGTAACGAGACATGTGGATTCGTTGATTGCATATTTTTCGATGTAAGTGAGGGAAACGGTAAGAGTAATTGATTGGTTCATTAGTCCGCGCGGACTGGAAGAAATAACCGCCCCAAACTAACGGTCATTCTCAGGTATGCTTCACATCTGAGGATGACGCACCCGGAAAATCCGCGTGTTTCGAGAACTACCCGTAGCAGGCAATTACCTGGAAAGACGCCTCGACTCGGACAAAGCATGTAAAGAAGAATAGATTTTTGAAGGCGCGGAAAAGACTCGACTTCTGGCCGACAGCCGTGAGTCGTAATGAAATAAAGACATTTAGCGAACAAAGAGTAATGGCTTTACAGCGAAATTGCTAGCCACTGAGAAATCGTCGTTGTCTCAAATTTTGGGACCTGAAACATCTGCATACTAGATGGGTCATTTTGCTGTTATAAAAATACTGTATGGATTGGGGGCTTTTATGATGGTTCCTTCTCTCTCGTGCGGAACAAATTTGTTACATCGCGTACGAATATAATTGCAGGAGCTTCGCAAACTGATAACATCGCCATTTATATATTTATATTTGTAATATATTCCTCACTGCATATCCTAAACATACATAAATATAGATAAGAAACAAAGATCCTTTCCACAGTTTCATAAAAAGAACATTTATTAAGTTTGATACGTTAACGTTTGGAAATGGCATAACCATTTAACTTAAAAGGAAACTATTTTGAAGGCGATGGTAATTCACACCCAGCACTTACTTAACGGAAAAAGTGACGTTCACAATCTTGGCTTCATTTCTTGTGTCTTACGAACACTCCTTAACGTTGAAACTAGAAAACGCTGATATCAAAATATTCGTATTTAGAGATTGCGTCTGACAAATGACTCAGATTTTTATTTGAAATTTGTTGTAAGTATGATGACAAATTTCATACGAAACGGTTGAACAAGTTACTTGATGCAACTGTATATTATAATTAGACTACGTATTTTGTGCATTTATAACACAATTGGATTTAAAGAATTATAAAGTGGAAATGCATTATCTTCGACTTATTAAAATAACTGAAGAAAGAAGGAAATTTTACAATGTTTCTTCTGTTTTTCGCAAGTTTTCATTTTGCATAACACTTTATAGTCTAATGATAATAAAAATGATGAAACACCTACGTAGGCATTTTTCAAACTTGTCACTCTCGTAAAGCAATAGGTGTGAGTCACTTTGTTCAGTAGTTTATTTAATATTTCGTAGTAGACGTAACTATGTATTAACGAACTTCAATATAACATAACTTTATCTCACACGTACAATGTCAGAACGTCAAACCGTCAAACTGTCAAACTCTCGTCGATTATAACTAAACAAACGAGCGGTACGGTTAACCGCAACATAGGCGATACAACAAAATGGCAACACGGTGCTAGTGTTGAGCTAATTTAGTGTCAAAAGGCGACGTTCTATTTACTCTTACAATAACATCACCAGCTCCTAAAGTACCAAACTTTCCATCAAAGCAATTCCCAGCGAAATTAAAAGAAAGTTCCGGAACTTCATAACGCCGTCCACAGCGGAGCACGTCGCACACGCGCAAGCCGAAAAACTACCTTGCCAAAAACTAGCAGAGTCTTTTCTCTTAGAGTCTTAGCCGCTCCAATTTGTATATTCGCGCAGCAGAGCACGTTAAAAGTTTCCCGTGCAAAGGAGCTTTCAGCGAATGTTGCTCAGCGTAATACGGTCGAAAAAACGGGGCGAAGAAAAATTCGTCCAGGAAACAACGACCGTCTCGAAGGCCACGACGCTGAAAGCTGGCTCCTCTCCTCTCCGTCCCGCTCCGCGTCGGTCCTCTTGAAAAAGTCTTCTTGGCCGCGGAAGGTCCGACCGCGGTGGCGCGTTTAGGCGTGTGTGCCAACTACTTGACAAACGGCAGCGGGCTCGAGAGCGAATCTCGGCAATCATTAGCGGCGCCAGCGGCGGAAAGCGAGAGAGCTGCAAACTGGAAGAGGAAAGAGACAGCGAGAGAGTGAACGAAAGAGAGAGAGAGACAGAGCGACAGAGAGGGAGAGAGAAAAAAGAGAGAGAGAGAGAGAGAGAGAGAGAGAGAGAGAGAGAGAGAGAAGAGAGAGAGAGAGAGAGAGAGAGAACGGAGAAAATCGCAGCGGAGGCGTGTAACGGGCAGGAGTTGGCTTAAGACGCGGGTAGACGCGTTGCGAAACAGGTAGCCGGTAATGATTGTGGCGAGAGCCCTAGACGAATTACAAAGCGTAGCATGTTCCAAACGAATTTTCCCGCTGCGTTCGTAGACCGCCAATTTAACGTTGCAAAGTGTCGTTCGCACACGTCAGTCTACAGGTTCGCTGTTATCGGTTCGAACGTCAGAAAGAGCTCAGAGAAGCGTGCGGTTACTCGTTCCCGAGTGGAAACGCGTCCACCGTCGCTTTCGCGCCGGTCGCATCGGCAAGACGGCAAACACTGAGCGGGCGTTCTCTCTGCGTCTAGTCGAGAAAAAAGGGTTTCCTTTTTCACTTTGACGTGTGCTTCTCATTTATTTCCGCGGCGGCGAAACTGCGGGGCGCGGGAGCACCTGCGACAACGACTGCGAGAAGTCTGCGAAACCAGCGACCTCGAGGAAAATAGAAGGGTGCGTTGGGGGGTGGCGCGCGCAAAACGAGAAGTACAAAAAGAAAGAAGTGAAAGGAGAACGAACCGTTGAGAGGGAAGGAGAGAAACGGCCGGGCGCTAAGGAGCACCGGAGAAATCCGTTATGGGGTGGGCCCAGGGGCGGCAGGGGTGAAAGAAAAAAGGGGTGAGTTTCACCTTGGATATGGTTCCCAGTGGTGAGTTGTAGGCCGCGCAGCTGGAGAAAAGATGGAAGGACGGGATGCTCGGTGGAAACGAGCGTGGAAACGAGCAGTGGTGAAGGCGTGGGTAGTAGGAAGAACGTTGCCGGCAAGAGGAGAGGGTGGTTGCAGCTAAGGGTGATGGGGTTGTATTGTTGTGTGACGGCGGTGACCCGTGGAGCGTTTGCAAGCTCCTCTATGCTCGCGTTCCTTCTACCTCTCCCTGCCCCGTGCTCAACCCCCTTCATTCTCCTTCCTGTTCCGTTTCTCTTCTCTATCACGGTCGCTGGACGAATCCTCTTTCCCCTCTTGCGCCTTTCTTCTATCTATTTCATCCTGCTTCAGCTCAAAGTCCCTGCCCCGCCCCTTTAACTAAATGCTGCCACTGACAGCTGCTCAGCTTCTCCTATCGTACGCGACAGAATAAACGAGGGAGTCTCTCTCTCTCTCTCTCTCTCTCTCTCTCTCTCTCTCTCTCCCCCGTCTCTCGCTCCCTTGTTTTCTTTCTATCCCCTCTTTATCTCTCACTCTTCCTCTCTCTGTCTATCTATCTATCTATCTATCTATCTATCTCTCTGTCTATCTATCTATCTATCTATCTATCTATCTATCTATCGATCTATCTATCTATCTATCTATCTATCTATCTATATATCTATCTATCTACATATCTACCTATTTCTGTCTCCGATATTGTACTAACCACGTGCACCACCGATAAACCGCGATTGCATAAAGATTGTCTGCCAGAGAAACCGACAATGCGCGTCGCTCCGGACCCGGTAATTGCTGCTATGCCGCTGATTGTCCGTTCCTACGGCTCTACAAATTCTCCGTCCAGACTACGGAGAATCCCACTCGAGACAAGCGTACATTCCATCCCAAACCCCCGGGTACTCACGATCGACGACGGATTTCTTGGACGCTACCCAATTATAGCCACGTCCATCATCGCGTATGAACCTGCTAGTTTGGTTCAGAGACCCAATTTACCGATGCTATTCCCGGCGCATAATAATATTGCTGCTCTTTACTGTTCGATATTCGAGGTTATTCCCCGTTGATAAAGAGAATTCCACGGAGTGTTTTATGTTTAAGTAGATGCACAGTGATGTCGTGATAACACGTATGTGAAAACTACTAAACTGACGTGTCAATTATATACTGTGGACAGACGTTATTATGCCAGCTGAAATCCGATGAGATAAGATTTTTATTTCTAATTGATCTTTTGTAAAGCTTATGCAAATACATTTGTGACATTTCTCTTATTGACGTAACTCGAAATTCGACAGAATTTAGGTCGTACTTGTTTAAATCATGATGCAGTAGAACCCCCAATATCTATACTGAACAGTGAAATCTAACGTGTAGAATAGATGTCTAGCTACCATAAATTATATAATTTTAGACTTGTTTTCCAAAGATACATATTTAGCAATTACGTAGATGAAGAGCTAGCTCATTGATTTCAATGGTTGTGAATATAGTCTCAATCATTTGGGTTGCATTTTATCAAGTTAATCTAACATTTGCATCTGTAATATTATTTATATCATTTATAAGCTGTTTCATTTAACTATAAAAAGAAATGTTACAAAAGCTGCGTGATTTATAAAGGCACATTAGACAATGTGAATCGTTTTTCGGAAAGTTTACTATTGGGGATGGGGGACATTAACGAAAAATTAATTTTTTAATAAAAAAATCCCATATTTTTTATTTATAGTATGATAACGTTTGTTGAGGTGTATCTAATAATATGTAGCCTATGATGATTATGTAGCCTAATTGGCATTGCCCGGTGCAGTCTAGTAGCGCTCGGCTATTGACTTGCATTAGTATAATGATATTGCATAATGGTACTGAATATAATATATAAGTAATATAATACAATGATATTGAATAAAAACTGCAGAGTTTGTCGAAACAAATTGATTTGATTTCAATACTTCTCTTTTTAAATGAACTCGCAGCAAACTTTCTATCGTGTGTTAGCTCCTCGCACACTCTATAACTTTTGTAAAAATATCCTTTGGTAATTTGAACCTACCAAATTGATTTTCTGGTTAGTTTTAACACTAAATTTAATGACCACTAAAATTGACTAGTGTATTGTTGCGCGTTTTATGTTCTTCATGCGGCGAACGAGGCGGCATCTTGTTTATTTAATAATTATGTTTGTACAAATTAATAATTATTTACAACAAAAATAAAATTTGGATGAATCTGATCAATTTGCTCTCCAGTTCGCTCGACAGTCAGATTTCGACTTCTGTCGATTGTCTGTCGGTACCACAATTCCGTGATAACCCCTATCTTCTATTATTTTCTTAAAGGTTGTTCACGATGAAGTAGTTCTTCATTATGGCGCCTCCATATGGACAACCGCCGTAACAATATATTGTCTTATAAAAATGACAAATTACAATTTATATAGATTTCGTGCGATTTTTATTACAGTATATGATCGAACGAATAAATCTATACAGTCGATTCTTACGAATGCAATTTCATAATTTCAATAACTATAAAATGAAAAATCTGAAAAAGATCATTTCACCAGCTGTGGTTGGTTTAACGTGAGAGGGCAATCAGGCTCAAATGAAACATACAATCAGACTCGATACAAATACACAATTCAATTTCGACCAGTGATAATGGATAATTGGTTTCACATGTATTCTCCCCCTTCCATCGATAGAATGTTAATTAATTTAGCAACGGACAAACATTATATCGTTTCTCCAATAATATTCACAAAATATGCCACGACAACCGGAGTCCCATTCAAAGCCAAGACAAACGAGTTTCTGTTATCAAGCGGTTATCCCGCTGCGCAAGAGTACTAATTCTTCTCCGGACCGTCTTCTGCCCGGACCTCTTTCATCCCCTTGTCTCTAAGGGTGTTTTTCTTTACGTTCCGTAGCGTCCCCAGGTTCTAAAGACGTCGCCGGATATCTGGTCGCTTTAACTAAACGCTGTCAGAAACATGCACTCGGTTTTGCCGTTTATCTCCTGTAAAATGGACCCAGGGATCTTGGTAATATTACGTCACGCTGTACCAGTCTGTGGTGAAACCCACGATCCCTGTAATCCCGTCGTACGGAGGAAATAATATTGCTGCATAGAGAGAGCTATTGGTTCCCGATAGTAATGAAGCTAATTGCGGCAGAATCTTTGATCGGTCGTCCGAGCAAATCTGCAAATTGATTTTTTTCTCCAGGACTCGCGATTACCGCGCTAACGAATACAGAGACGTATAATTGGTTAACGATCGGATCGATCATCGTCTTAGCGAACCTTGTCGTCGCCAGACTGAACCATCAAATCTCGAAACGGACCGACGGTTTTACCTCCAACAATAAAATCCCTACTTTGGATCAACGCCGGTTTATGGTTTATACAAAATTTATATTGACACGTTCTTTTATGAGAGTTTTATTTTATTGTCCTGTTATCTTATGCAGAGCGATCCATTTATATCGATTCGTTTGATTGTTCTTGAAAATGCTGACGGTACTGCAAAGCTTCAGACAAGAATACAAAATATTCTATTCGAAGTATAGCCCATCGGTAGCTATACATTTTTTCCATTTCTCTGACAATTTGTGGATACCACGCCAAAAAAACTTTTCCTCTTTTGAGACATACCATTCATCGAGCCATTTTCGTACATTTTCGTAAGATGCGAAACGCTGCTCAGCAAGTGCGTTTCCCTTCGATGCAAATAAGTAATAATCGGATTGAGTTAAATCTGGTGAGTAAGCCAATAAGTAAGAATTTCCCAGCTAAGTCTCAGTTGCTTCCTCGATCGGTTTTGCTGTGTGCAATGGTGCATTATCATAAAACAAAATCACTTTGTCTTGCTTTTTAACTCTTAGCACTTCAATAGCTCCTCTGAGGCGATACTAAAAATTGTCAGACTATTATTTAAAACAATTGTTACGTTACAATGTTTGTATTTAAGAAGTTGGTAAAAATTGAAGTGTTACGCATACAATTAATAGTAACACATTTGATATGCACGAAAGAAAATTAACCGCTTACAATGGAATTCTATTTGACAAAGGGATGCCTTGAAGTTAGGAATTCAAATTGCTTCGAGTGCAAAGGATTAATCCCATTTTTCTACCTTCTGAATCTTTTCCATAGCTTTCAAACAGACGATTTCTCGTGTCACATTTAATTGATCCGCGAGTTGTTGTTCCGTTTGAGCGTTATCCTCATCCAAAAATGCTTGCAAATTTTTCGGTAGTCTTCCACGTTCTTCGTTTCTCAGGTCAAAATCGCCACTTTTGAATTTTTTAAACCACTCGAAGCATTGTAAGTTACCAAGATCATGCTCACCGTAAGCTCCTACACGCATTCGATGCGATTCTGCAGCAGTTTTTTTCAAATGGTAACAGAAAATCAATGCGCCCGCAAATTGTAGTTTCCAGCCACAAAATTCGACATGTTCGCCGCTATTAAAAACTATGCTGTTGTATGAAACTTGTATGGTTGTGAGTTGAAAATCTTTATCAGATGTCAAAATAAGAAAATAGTGCGAATGACGCGGTTTGATAATAACTACACTGACAGTTAGCACCACGTATGGCCAAATTCCTGTTTCATATTTACAGATCTAGTAGTATGGTTTCGGGACGACGAGTAAATGTTTTGTTAGTTTAAATAAAATCACATATTATATATTCAAACTGGTGACACGATTTCTTCATTTGACCATCGCATAATACTTTTCAGTTGAAAAACTTCTGTAGACGCAGTAGTATTTACAAATTTTGGAAATAAATAATGTCGAGCAAGTTAGAAGATTGTGTTCTAATCTCCTAAATGTAATGGGTACACTGCTGAGATCTATATACATTTTTAAAATGAAAATACATGTACAGGAAAATCTGTATAGTAACAACAGTTAACGACTTTGGTCTGTGCTTAGCATAAGGAATTCTTGAGTTGACAGATTTAATTTATTCCCCACCTTGGTTTGTATAAAATAAGCTATTAAATGTAAAATGAACAAAAAGATCCGCTGTTATAATAAGGCTTAGATCGTGTGCCTTGATTTAGCTGATGTACTTTGGCATGATAAGAATTTTTGTATTGGAATATTTCATGTGTCGTTTTTATCTAATTGATTTTTTAGTATCATTAACAGTTTAGTTTTGCATAGATCCGTCTGTATATTTTTCTTAATGTATTACAGTTGTTTTGTTTCCTTTATTCTGTTCTTTTAATACTATTTTTATATACCTGTGTAGACAAAAATTTACTATATTCTTTTTGTAACAAAGAATTAATTCCAGTAAAACATGAACTCTCACTGTTTCTATCTGCGTTGGACAAGCGTGTATATTATCGCAAAATGGGAAAAACGTGTTAAAAACCATGCAACTTTAATGGCTCTTTAACTCTGCACCATTAACTTTTAATAATCTCCGTTTTATATTCCATAATTTGATAATGTTCTCATAGTGTCTTTATAATAACAAGACATCGCTTACTTTCCTCGATGATTTAATGAAAATTTATGCGATAGAAAACAACAAGATACACTGAATAGAAACAATAGATTACCATCGTCAATGTCTATTACAGGCGGAGAAGCTGGGTGCCGAGCAAACACATTAGCATATTGTTTTCAACAGCGTGCGCCTTTAAGGAAGTTTCCACCATGATTTTCGTGAAAGCGAAGTTCTTCATCTGAAATTTCGTTTCGTATTTTTACTTTGTTTTCTCGCATGTTGAATGAGCTTTATTTACGGCCTCGCTACAAATTACATTCGCCGTATAAACTGCACGGGAATGCATTGGATTACTCTTGGGGCTATCATCTTTGCCCTTGCATTCTGAATTCTGCACTTTGAACCGTGAATTCCATGCTCTGTAGTTTGTCACCGTCTTTTCGCAAATCTTCACATATTTCTTGCTCGTACTATTTATGGTGACAGATTCGCATTCTACTTTACGCTTCTATTTTCTCGCTACGGATCAAATATTAACAGTTTTTCCAGAATTTTATTTACATTCGTGAAACGGTTTATTATTCTATGTGGCGACCGTGTATACTTACGTAAAGCAATTACAGCGTGTCTCGCTAGAATATCTGAGAAGTCTGTTAGACGTCATTCATTTTCTGTGCTATTGTAGACTTTGACGACTCCGAGACGTCAGTAGCTGTCACTGGCGGACGCCGAAAATCGTGCATCAATTCTGTTTCATTTAAAATGTTCAAGATATTTTTCTCCCCTTTTTCCGCAAAAATATCGATAATAAAACATGTACCTTCCACTAACGAAAAGGAACATCGTGGAAAGAGATTCCATGAGTGTATAAAAAATAATGTAAGAAGCGAAACAACTTGGCAATGTAAGAAATGCCTAGTTCCTTTACATATTCCAAAATACTTTGAAATGTATCATACTTTACATATTTATTAATTTATTATTTTATAATGTTACTTAATTACTGCCCATTAACATTATATATCAACCAGATTAAATATTATATATAAATGCAAATTTCAAAATAAAATGTTCTATTTCTGAGCGTGCATATAATTGTTCAGTTGAGACAGTTAAAAAGTATTCTTTGGACGCGTCAAATTCCATTGTATTTGTAAGGTGTTACAAGACTTTTGTAATTGAATTTCATTTTCCTAAGACTTTTGTTTATCGTGTTAATTTGAGATCTGTTATAAATAAAGATCTAGCGTGTTCGTTATCCGGAATTCCGAAGTCTTTACTTAATTTTTAATCGAAAGGGAAGACATAATTTGTAAAATAATTGTAAAATATTAAACAATGTCGATATTCTTCAAGTCTGAAAAAATAGGATGTGGAAGTAACTGATAAAATTATTATTATAAGACATTAATGATGGAACTTTTAATTCAAAATACGATTATATAAATACGCTTGGTATACATACAAACGATACGATATACATATAAAGAAAAACTGACGGAAACAAATGATACAAATGTTAATCGGAAAGTTCTGTCCATCTAGCGTCGAGTAGCCGTAGCTCGAACTGTGGGTAACTATAACCTCTAAAGTAAGGCTAACTTTTTAGTTTGAACATCTGTTAATAAAACTCAGTACACAACAATTTACGCTTGCATCAATAACTCCGTTTTTTTCTACATTGAAGATGTCGGAATTTGAGCCGAATAAGCGTCATTTGCGCGAAGTGTTAGTCTTTTGTTTCAATTGGAAGAAAACGGCAGCTGAAGCTCATCGAATGATTGTAGACGTTTATGGCGATAATGCTGTTTCCGATAAAACATGTAGAGAGTGGTTTCGACGTTTTAAAAATGGTGATTTTTCTTTGAAGGACAAAGAGCGTTCTGGACAGCCACGAGTATTCGAAGACGAAGAATTGCAGACGTTGGTGGATGAAGATCCATGTCAAACGCAAAAACAAATTGCAGAAGCGTTAAATTGTGCTCAATCTGTCATTTTCGACCGTTTAAAAGCCTTAGGGAAGGTCTACAAGGAAGGAAAGTGGGTCCCATATGAACTCAAGCCAAGAGACATTGAAAACCATCTGCGAAATTTTGCTTGCTAGGCAACAAAGAAAGGGGTTTCTCCATCGTCTCATCACTGGGGATGAAAAATGGATTTATTTTGACAATCCTAAACGTCGAAAAACCATTTGTGGTCCTGGCCAACCCTCAACATCGACGCCAAAGCGGAATATCCACGGAAAAAAGGCTTTACTCTGCATTTGGTGGGATCAGGAAGGTGTGGTATACTATAAACTGCTAAAAACTGGTCAAACAGTCACAGGAGATCTCTACCGACAACAAATTATCCGTTTGAGTCGAGCATTGCACGAAAAACTACCACAATATGAAATGAAACAGCGTAAGGTGATTTTGCTGCATGACAATGCTCGGCCTTACGTCTCAAAAATTGTCAAGGAAACGATAGAAGCACTTCGCTGGGAAGTGCTAACACATACGGCTTATTCACCAGACTGTGCCCCATCTGACTACCACTTGTTTTGGTTGATGGCACACGCACTTGCTGAAGAACGATTTAATTCATACGAAGATCTCAAAAAATGGATCTCCGCCTGGATAACCTCCAAAGATGAATCATTCTTTCGACGCGGAATTCGCTTGCTGCCCGAAAGATGGGAAAAAGTCATCGCTAACGATGGACAATATTTTGATTAACGTACTTTTTCATTTTCTTTCATGAATAAAGCTTTACTTTTTGTAAAAAAACGGACGGAACTTTCCGATTTACCTAATATGTATAGTGAAAGTTTAGAGACGCCACAGTCTAATACAATCAAAACAAATGTTGAGAGCATATTCCATCAAAATTCGCGCATAAATTCTAGAATCAATTGTAAAATACCTTTCTAATCAAAGTATTGGGGATACCCATAAGTAATAAATTATTTGAAATCTAAAATAAACTTTGTAGTAAAATCAAGTTTCTATTTAGAATCAGTTATATAATCTCCATCATTATCCAGGGCGGTATGTCATGTTTCCTGCAAATTTTCAGATCTCTTCTTATAGAAATTCGGGCTCCGAAATATCAAAAAAGTATGTAATAACGAATATGATCCTCGAAAAGTCCGGACGCCGCCATTTTATTACGGGGCAGTAACAAGAATTTATATTTACAAGGGATCATATTCAGATGCGAAAATCCGATTTTGATGAAACTCATGGGAGCGACTACATTTATTATTTATTTATTTCAACTTTTGTTAAAATTTTCTTGTGCGACTACATTTCCCATTGAAAAACACACAGTTTAAAAAAGAATTGAAATTCTTTCGACCTCTGGTTTCCAAGATATCTCAAAAATATGGTTTTGAGCCCCAACTTTGAGGGCTGTTTTCACCCCTTGAAAGTGGATGGTTGCCGATAAAAAGAAACGTGTGTAAAATATTTTTCAAAGAACTATAAGCTCCCATAAGTTTCATCAAAATCGGATTTTCGCATCTGAATGTGTTCCCTGTTTAGAATATTTGGAACACAGGTTCCTTTACTGAAAACTGTAAAAGGATACGTGTTTCCTCTTCAGCGATCGGTACAGAACTAATGGCAAAAGACAGCTTTCCAAATAACTTATTCTTTATGGATACCCCTAATAATAGAATTCTATCAATTTTAATGTTATTCAAAGCAGAGATTGAGTCGTGTTTCGAATACCGGTAAAATGCTAGTGTATTTATGTTACATGTTTGATGAAATCAAGTGATGCGAATAACTGTATGACGCTATCAAAACTATATTGAGTAGATTACACCGACTTAATCTAACGTAGACTACACCAACCTAATATAGTTTTAATAGCGTCATACCTGTGTTCGCAACAACAGACATAATAGTAACCTAAAAGTACCGGCATTTGAAATACCAATTCTGTCTCTGATTAAAAGCTCTCCCAACTATCTATCTTAATACTAAATTGCGTAAGAATGTACTTTACGCTATCTAAAGATGTACTCAATAATATTGTTTTCGTTGACATTTTTAAATTTCTTAACGCTAGAACAACGGAACACTAAACTATACTAATATACACTGCTTTATAACGACGACAAGGTTGTAATTATTCAAAGTTTGTATAACTTTTACGTTAATGAAAAAGTTTTAATGAAAAGCTTTAATAAAAAAATTAATGTAAAAAGTTTTCAAAGGGATCATTCTTATAATTTCATAAACTGTCAAATAAAAAGTCAATGTTAACTAATAAGAAATTCTAAACATGCATATGGCTAACTATTTTGTCTCGCCCGTTTGAACACGTATTTATGTATATATTTCCATAAATTCAATTCTATGAAACTGATTAAATTTTTATTCACGGTAAGATCAGTTATACCATATATGCGATACTGAAAATATATTTTATTTTATGCGTATCTTTCTACGTATTTTCTGAATTTACTTAATGAACTATTCTCTGAATTTATACTTTAATATTTTAATTATAGTTCCTATCTTCGTGCGTCCCAATCATCGTCGGTTATGCAATGGTCATTACAGCTTTCCATTATCTTTGATACAGTTATTGTGGTTGCGTCGGTATTCACATCGAAATTTAACGCAGGATCGTTAACTCATCGTTAACGGAATATAAAGTTGTCGCGGAATTGATACGAAATTTTCAATATTAAAACATTCGATTCAAGGCAAACTCAAACGCCGTGGAAAGAAGATAGAAAAAAAAGTACTGTCCGTCATTGAATACCGTCGAAACGTCACGAAACGCAACGCTCATTCATTCAGCTATGAACCAGAGGAATTAATTACACGGTTCGAACTTCGGTACGATACAAATTTCCGGCTGTCAGGGTCGCTGCCGTTATCAACCGAAAAGCCGACGATATGACTGATACGAATCATTATCGTTTGGATCTCACTGAATCGACGAATACAAGACGATCGAATGACGCTCGTTTGTATTGCGCAGGCACCGTTCGCCGGATGGCGCAGTAGTACAGCTCGGCGTTTGGGCTGACATCCACTTGCCTGTGAATATCACTGCGAAATGTATAGTCTTCTTGAGCATGATTGGAAGGACCAGCATCGAATGCGAATTATGCTCTGCACAGACCTCCGTAAATTCTACGCAAGCCAGACAATTAATTAATTGGAATTAATATTCCAACGTGATAGTTAGCAACAATAATATTGGTAGCGTAAATTCATTACTTCAGTTTATGCATTATCGAGCAGCGAATATTAGGATAAAATCGATTAGTATTAAGTAATTTATTTGAAATAATTTTATTGTGCTAATGTTGAACTAATTTTCTGTGCTAATGTTAAATTAATTTGTATTCGTAAGAAACCATGAATCAGTGGCCGTGATATTTGAGCTGTTCGTAATAGTTAATTAATGAGAATCCGTCGAATAACGGTGTATTGGTATTAAATAAGGAATTCAGAGATGCGTACAGATTTTAAAATAATTAATCTTTCTCGTAAGAAACGGAAATCATATAGTTATATTACTGTACGTACGAATTGTCAAGTAGTCTATATCACTTAGCTGTTCGCTGTATTTGCAGAGAACATATATGTGGTTGAAGACTACACTTACATCTTCGTTGAAGTATGCGCAAGTGAAATGTATGCGCATAAATTGTGTCTATACACATGCATGTATTTAATGCAGCGAGTGAGTGCTTGGAAACTGAAAACAGTCAAGCTGCTCGTAAATAATTCGAATATTCTCTATTACAATTCGAATGTAATGTATTTATTGTGTAATTAACGAAGACTAAAGTTAAACACTACCGTCTTCCTGTGTTTAATTATTTTAATACTATAACAATCGAGTAAAAAATATATTGAATTCAATTGCACTGTACAGTTTATTATTACTCCTATATTATTTACCCGTTGTATTTATATTTTACATATATCTGTCAAGTTACAATTATGGAAAATCGTCGAAGGTTTTAACGGTTTATGAATATTCATTCGTTTGTTTATCAAAATTGGAGATCCTGGCAAAATTTCCTTTACATTTGATTACCATGAAAACAAAATCAATAAAAAACACAGAATAACCAAACATTTCGAAGTTTTTTATAAATTTCTTAAATTGAATATGGTTCTCTGCAAACAGCAATCGCACACTTCTGTGCCGTTCGGCAAATATGGATTTCCTCTGCAATTTTGTTCGTTATAAGCCATTACACTTCCGTGCAACTTGTACATTTTTTACATGTATTTTAATACCAGCATGTTTGGCAATTTATATAACCGACATTCTTGATTTCGATGCCAGTCTTAGAATCGCACGTTTTCGGCGTAATGTTTACAAGTTAACTGATTGAATTTCTACATCAATTTAAGACTAGCAATTTTCAGAATAAAAACCTTTTCTTGAAACACATATAGATCGCTTGCTTTTCGGACGCATTTAATATTTTTCCACTACACGATTTACTAATTAATTAATTATATTAAACAGTAGGTACTCGAAACTATTCACGGCATTTAACACTTCTTTTGAAAATTCAAAACTGAGAAGGGAAATATGACAGAGACCCTATCACTTTTTCCTACTTGAGGACAGCAACGTGTTTTTCTTCCAAACATTTCTTACAAATAGATATCACGCGTTATCTTCTGTACTGATATAAACTGCTATGTGTAGAATATAATTGATTTATTGAAATACACATGTTCTGCCGGCATCGTACGAAATCGCAAAGAAACGATGTTTCTATCATTTTATTCCTTACAGTAGAAATTGAAGCCTGAACTTTAGAATGAAAAATTGATATAAAAAATGAATTAGTATTCATATAAAAAGTGAATAATAAGTAGTTGTCCAAATAACTAAATTATAAAAGACATAAAAAACTAGTATACGTAAACATTTTTAGTAAACGATGTCGATACAATTCAAAATGTTTTAAAAAAATGTGTTCAGTGGATCCAGAGATTCCAAGGTATAAAGCTTACAGCAAAGTTCCCACATACAAGTGATTATTAACTCTGCTAAATCACATTTAATGAAAATTATTCTACCGATGTGCGGAAGTGGAAGATACATTCGTAATTAGTGCGAGATACATTTGCGAGGATAAAAACGGTCGGATTTAGTAAATTTCAGTAATGTTTCGACATCGACGCGTGGCATTGCCATATTAATTAATTGTTCATCAAACGAAATGAGCGCCTCCCATTAACAACTGAACTCCGGGAAAGCTTTATGATAAATTGGAAAATCAATTCCCGGTATTTGGTCCCGATAATAGATGGCTAAAGGAAATTACGTTTCCATGCATGATATCGTAAATAATATTTGAAATAATATGTACAAAACCGGAATAAATGAATTACCTACTTTTTCCACAATGCGTTCCAGTGAAACAACACAGATTCTCATAGTAAAGCAAAATATTTCTTCCGTTCTAATGGCATATGTGTTTATTTTAATACTGCCTGGAATATTTTAGAAATGTGAACATTTCGCTGAAAATGGAGTTATTCGGCTGCGACCGCAAAACATAACTGTCAACAAGCAATATTCGTTATAAAATTCGTTTTAAGTTGATCGTGGTTGTTCAACATATGCAGAATATTTATTATTTATTAGCAATAGGCTGCATATTCTTATGCGAAACTAAAATTGGTTGTATTCGTTTCAAGATACAGGAACTATTTAGACATTTGTTTCTCTTCTCAAACATTTTAATAAGTCGAGAATAATTCAACAGTATTTCTGTGTATAACAAATATTTCTTCGTTTCTCTGAATTTGATCTATTCATCGTTATAAGTGGATAAGGTCTGTGTTCCAATTATTACACAGAATGTCACGTGAAGTTAACATGAGTTTTATATGATAGATCTGGGGTGGTTTCAACACCATTTTTCTTTACCAATTCTTTGTTTTTGACTTCCTAATGAAAAACACGAACCAATCAGAGTGTTAATAATTGTAGAATTTTATATGATAGATATGCGGTGGTTTCAACACTATTTTTCTTTACCAAATCTTTGTTTCTGAGTTACTAACCAAAAACACGGTCCAATCAGTTAATAATTAAATAAGGAAGTAAAAAGAAAATTAAAAGTGCAGTAAGTTATTTAAAAATTAACATCGCTTGAAATAGTGATAATTCATTTGCACTGAATACATTATATCCTTGTTTTAAAATAGTTGCCACTGAAACAAATATTGCAGCTTCGGTGGCAACGTCAGAAGATGTTACCTTAATTCGCGGAATCCACCAAAGAAGCAGAAGAAACTATAATAATAATGCTTGTTTACACGGAATGGAAGCGCGAAGACGAGATGCAGTGCAATCTCGTCACGAAACCGTCTTGTGCGCTATCAATTTTTCATAAAATACTCCGGTTCGCTTTTCACTCTTCCTGGTATCTCTCTATCCGCGAATCTCTGCAATTGCACATCTACCTTACATAAATTACAAACCGTTCGTCCGGCGTCATTACTTGCAAATACCGTTGTTGGTTCAGGTACAATTCCTTTTCAACGACGCGCTGTCTTCGTTCCGAGAATCTGCACTCTTACGAATTAAAATTAATTACACCGAGCATATTCACGATCTGTTAAATTCCCAATCCTCTTCTGCAGACGAGGTTTAAGGGACGGAAAGTGGGGAAAGAAGGGGAAGAAATAGGGAAAGAGAGAGAAGTAGAGAGAGAGAGAGCGAGAGAGAGGGAGCACTGGAGAGAGAGTAGGAGAAAGAGAGAAGCCGTGGTAGCATCCGGCGCACAATGCCCGTTGCAGGTGAAAGAACTGTCTTTTGATGGCTGCTACGGAAGGAGCCGGCGGGGAGTAAAAGTCTGGCAGAGAAGAGAAAGAGAAGGAAATGCCTTGATACGGTGCCCGGGGGTTAAAGTTCTTGGTTTTCTTCGTGCCGGCTTCGCTGGCACGGGATAGCTTGTGGGCGGGTCCGGGGAAAAATAAGAGTTAATGGAACAACGAAAAAGCTGCAGCACCGGCTGGAATGGGCCAAGATGAATGGACCTTTATAGCATGAAACGTTATATCCATTGTACCGTGTATTTTGCCGGGCTGCTGAACGGTAAACTTGATCAGCGAAGTCACGTTTCCAAATCGATGTTAATAACGCTCACATCTCCCTTTGGAACACGGGGGGTGTTTGTCCAAGTAAACCCCTTCAATTTTCATAA
Source organism: Agapostemon virescens (assembly GCA_028453745.1). Taxonomy (NCBI): domain Eukaryota; kingdom Metazoa; phylum Arthropoda; class Insecta; order Hymenoptera; family Halictidae; genus Agapostemon; species Agapostemon virescens. The sequence continues at coordinate 17,665,971 of CM052090.1, read as the reverse complement.
AACGAATACATAAACCAAAGTAAATATTATGTATCTTTTTAGCAACTGTTACGGCGCGAAAGTTGATTGGAAATAGACGTGGGAATGTTTACGATAAGGGCGACGGAATCCCGTTATTTTTTATGAATTTCTACGAGCAACGATTACGGCTGTCATAGCAGTTATGCTTGAGTCGGAGCACATCGAGTTAAGACATTGCGAGTACAATTCCTTCGTGAGAACGTGCTCTTGAAGGTGTCCGGCTCCTCGCTCAATGACGATAGACGTGTCATAGACATCCAGCTGTGAGACAAGGGCTACTAGAATCGCTAAGTCCGCGACCACCCTTAGGACCGGTTTTCGTCGGCCACCACTTTCGGACGGTCCGGTCTCACTTGAGAAATATGGACGGATATCTTATGCCAAAGGCACTACCTGGGAATTTCCCAAAGTTCGTTTACCGGGTAATTGTTGCGACATCCACTGGACCAGGAGCTGGACCAACTATACAGGGTGAATTCGATAAAGCAGGACACCTAAATATCTCCGTTACTTTTCGTTGTACAAAAAAACTTCGTAGGACAAAGTTACACTGTTTGAAGGGCCACATATAACGGTGTAAGGGAAAAAATTTTCAAGATCATTTTTATGAGATTTCAAGGCTATCGATGTTTTTTTAAATGGAATGATATATTTTCGTTAACGTAATGTTGTAGCTGACAAAATAACGAATTCATGTATGTAACACAATATGACCTTCAAATGACCTTCAACCCAGAAAAATGGTATAAATAAAATTCAACGTGTAAAATTCATTTTCTTTATTTCTGTTACGCAAAATGTTCAAAAACATTCCCTTGAGCCGCTATACATTCAAATGTATCGCAATACACAACATAATAACAGATTCGGTGTTGACAGGAAGACATTTATGATATACCTTCACCTATACGTTCGTACAGAATTGTGTTTATCAACTACTAATTACTCAGAAGACCTACTTGCTATCAGATTTCCACAGTTTCTAAGATTTCTCGATCAGTTTATCGATGAACGTTTCACAATGCGTTACTCGAAGGAAGATAAGATTGATATGATTTTCATTTATGGAGAAAGTCGACAGTGTTGAAGAGAAGCCGTGCAGTTGTACAAGGACCGATTTCCTAATCGTAATTGTCCATCAGTTTCCGTTTACTCCAATTTGATAAATAAATTCCGTGAAACAGGTAGTGTCGAAAATAAAAAACGTACAAAGGTGAGGACTGTAAGGAATGAAGCAAACACAATTAATGTTCTGGCAACAGTGAATACAAACCCTCATGCAGTAAGAGCATAGAACGAATTTTAAGGACAAATTGAAAATAGGAACCCTGGTATCTGAATATGCAATTCTTTCATAAATTTTATGTAAGCGAAACAAGTGATTAAATAATAACTAATAAACAACAATTGGATTTTACTTTATTGTAAAAGGTATTCCTGTTTTACTACTAGGATTACGGAACATTAAAAGTAACTATGTTACATTACTTCATAACAATAACAAAAATGAGTCTATTCAAAGTTTTTAGTAATTCCTTTACAGTACCAAATACATTAACAGAGACAAATGTATAGAATAATTCTTCGTAGACGCATTTTTTTAATATCAATATTCGCAAAAACATTAGAAAGCGTTATTTTGAAGGGTCCGGAAAACCTAATGTTAAAAGTTATTATTTAAAAATATTGAAAGCAACCAAATCGTTTAAACTCTTTCTGCACAATTAACAATTTGCAAGATGAGAGATCGGTCATCACATCCTTCACTTTGGAGAACCATACATCCAGACGCGTAAGAAAACTCATATGTGGTGGCTCTCCACAGTATTCGGACACTCCTTTTTTTATTTCAAAAATAAGTAAATAAATAAATAGAATATTTAAAAATAAAAATAAAAATAATAACATCTTTAATTCAACTTATAATGAAAATTTAAAATATGCGTTTTACAAACCTGTGTTAGTTATATAACGACACGCGTAGGAAGCTATAAGAATTTGTGGAATTTAAGCAGAAACTGACCAATAATCGTGAAAAATTGCGATTTTCACCATTTTCGATAGCATGCAGCTCGTGTGTACGTCAATCAATATTAATAAATTTGTCTGTATGTGTATACATATCACAGATTCACAATATGCGTCGTGACTCAAACAAAAATATCTAAAAAGTTCCTTTCTTATTTGTCACGTAATTCAAACCAACTGCAACTTTTTTTTAATCATTTTCGCAAATCATTAAGTAAATCGATGGATCTAATTACTCAAGAAAAGTTAAGAAGTTTGTTAAAATCTTAAAACTCAATCTTAAATTCTTATTATAAGGTATACGTCATTAAAGAAGTACATCCAAAAATTTCTGATGGAAACATTTGTATAACTTTGATAATTGCGAAAAAAACTGGGGACCAGTCAAAATGACTGGTTTACTAGTTCTAGTGTTAAAAAAGTTATTTAAATTTAAAGAGTGTCCGAATACTTTCGCGAGACACTGTACATATATCGAGAACTTCTTTACCGGAGGAGAACGTGAAAAGTGATCTAGGGGGCATGTCTCGTGAAAAAGCGAGCGTAGTGATTTATAGTGATCCATGTCTTCCCTAGTCGGGGTAATAAAGACTTACACGACTCGAGCGGTTCGAGGGTAAGCTGATTTCGAATTCCGCGCCACTCTCGGCTACGTCTGCCGCGCGCTTTTTGGTATTCGATAAGGGAACTCGTCGACCCGGTCGATGTTAATCGTGTTCGACAAATTTTAAGGATGTAGTCTGTGCACACGAGAGTTCCGTTTCTTTCGAGCGTTCGTTTGACCCGGGGCGAAACGCTGCAAATTGTATTTACAACTTATTCCACGTGTATCGTTGCGTCCTCGCGGCGAATAACTTCCCAGTTTGACGGAGTCGGAGTGTTCGAGGTCCGCGCGTTCTAAGACACGCTCCTCTGCAAGCGTATTTTCCAATTCCCTAACCGGGTTCGCGAAAGTTACAGGGGAAGGTTCGTCGAGATCGATGCTGATAGAATTGCTTGAAGATTTCATGCCGATGGCTCGTCCACCGAGAGGCAAGCTTCTTTCCCACGGTAATGGAAATACATTTTCCCAAGGCACGACCACGTCCGTCGAGCACCCGCATCTGTTTCAGATCGGAAATATGTGAAATAATATGGAGCCAGACGGTATTCCGCGTCCGCCTCGATTCCCGCTGTTCTTTCTTACCCGGGCTAAATTGAATTTTATGCTCCATTAGAAGGATCTTAGAGCATACTTGAGTCTACGCAACTGAGAGCCAATATGGCCTAAAATTGCTGCGCTCCGCTGCTATTTTATAGGGCGACGGAAACGAATCCTGCGAGGATCCTCGTGTATCTTCGTTGATCTATATGTAACTCTGAGTAACGTGCGAGGTATAATTAGTTCCTTATATACGGCCGCAGGGATCATGAATCGCGAAAGTTATGGAACCGTTCTGCTAGAGTTTTCCGTGTATTCGCGATATTTTAGAATTTACGCGACTGCATAGGATTCGTTAGAATGACAGGTATTCAACGTTAAAGCCTATAGAAAATTAAGAATATCGATAAAACTTATTATCTTTCAACTTATATCGTTAGTTTACCGATTTTATTAGTCTGGTAAACACTTCATACAATACGAATTCCGTCGTAGCAGTCAGTTTCTCCGAAAAGTCATTTCTTCCCTTAGAATATTAAGTACATTATTTCTTTACGACTCACAGCTGGTCACTAGATATCGTTTTGTGCTTTTCGCTCGGCGAACAACGCGTCATCTCGTTTCTTAAATAATTATTTTCTTACAGATCAGTAACTACTTACAGCAGAAACACAATTTGGATAAATGTGATCGAATTCGATGTCCAATCTGTTTGACAGACAAACTTCGACTGCACTCGATTGTCTGTCGATACAACAGTTCTGTGACAACCCCTATCTTCTATTATTTTCTTAAGGGTTGTTCGCCATGAAGTAATTCTTCGTTATGGCAACTCCATATGGACAACCGCCGTAACAATATATTACGAACCTCGTCGTAGTAGGCAGTTTTTCCGAAAAGCCATTTTTTCCTTTAGAATTTTGAGTACTTTAATTCTTTACAACCCGCGGCTGGTAACCAAACATCGAATCACCGTCAATAACTTATTGTTTTCGTTCGTTTTGTAAGACAAGACGCTTTTCCGGCTTTATTACCTGCTACGGTTGACTCTCGAGACACAGGGATTCCCCGCGCGTCACTCGCAGGTATAATTCGTACGTTCGAGTGACCTTTAGTCTGGGTGGTCACCTTACTCTTTCCCTGCAATGCTAAAATCAATCAGCTAAGGTGAATGTTTTCCTCACTGACCCTGAAAAATGTAAAATCCACGAATCCGTTTGGATTATGTCATATCCCCGTCAACATCGAGGTTACTTGCAATCAAAAAGTAACAATCAAAAACCCTTCAAAACCATCTCTCGAAGAGACCGCTTCAAAAACATCTATCGACAAGAACACCTCACCATTAATCACATACCTCACTTGTAATCGTTGCGAAGTTGTTGTGTTTGCATTTCAAATACAGAATTTACGTTTGTTGCGAATATTTCTCCAGACGGAGAAATATTATAAATATTATATTATATAATAAACGGATAATAGGAAATCGCTTCGAACTCGCGTTGTCGAGAAATTTGAATTGAAGATTTACGACCTTCGGCGACGCCAAACCATTATCTGCATCACAGCGCGATACGAACGAACAACAAGGACGATAAGAGACTGGTTTAAAAACTAATGTAACTGCTATGTAAAATAAAAGTCATATTTTATTGCTTTCTAAAATCGATTCAATAGATTTCTTTATTCAATCATATATATTGTAGTGTAGGATCAGGACCCCCAGATCAAATAGACGTTAGAAAAAAATGGGAGGGCTCCGTGGGTCAGTACGGTAGTCGATCAAATACCACCAGAAAGTTCCCCCCTTTTTCCTGAGATTCTACAGTAGTAAACATCACAGAAATTCTAAATAATTTATATCTTGTCACTTTTATTAGACAATGTACGTTACTCAATTTAAATGCTCGGTAGGTTTAGTGTTAATTTCTAAAACAGTAACGGCTTCTCGGCGAAACTGCAGGCTACGGAGGGATCGCTGTTGTCTGGAATTTTTTCAGCTCGACGTCTGCATACCAGATGAGGTTTTCTGGCAATTTTGACTAAATCCTTTTGGAGCCCCTACACTAATTGGAATATTAAAGCACGTTTCTTTTCTCTCTTGTACGGAACAGTTAGCGTCTATTTCCAGAAGAAATTTCTATAAGAACGCTATGATGTAAGAAGAATATAAGAGTCTAGCTAATAAAAGAACACAGAATGTAAGAGTATGTTTCATGAAGTTTTACGAATTGCACACCTGGAACGTCACATATGGATTGCTCCAAGCGAAGGCGATTGTTCCACGTTTAAAAAGAATACAATAGACGCCACCAGAAGTACCAAGGCGTACGCGGAACCAGTCGTTTAACCCGACAACGTCCCTACATGACAATGGACTCCATAGGTACGAAAAGCGGAAAAATAGTTAAAATGTCCAAATAAACTTACCGGTTCTGCAGACGTCTTTTCGAAGAATAAACAATGAGAACCCGAGTGAAATTAATTGAAGTCATCATTTAAAAATTGCAGTCAGCAAGGGCCGACAAGGGACACGAGTTTGGTGATTCAGGCAATTGCATCAACTATTCATGAACAGCTTTGGAAAAACAAATATCCTCTCTAGCGTGGATGATATTAATTAAGTTGTCAGGAATTGTAGTCGACGAAATGTCACTATTGATTATCTTGAAATTAACGCTTTACGAGTCCCTATGCAAATCAAATTATTCAGGTATTTATAGCAGTTCTATGTAGATATTCTGTGTCAATGATATACTTTCTGTAATAATTCTCTATTCGAAATCGCGATGTGCTATTTAACACTAGAACTGCCAAACCAGTCATTTTGACTGGTCCCTAGTTTTTTCTTTCGCAATTATTGAAGTTATAAAAATGTTTTCATCAGAAACTTTCGGATGTACTTCTCTAATGACGTACATCTTACAATAAGAATTGTATGAAATTTTAATAAATGCGGTCTCGTCATTATTACAAAGCAATGTGTATCGTTGGATTTATTGTTCGATAATTCTGTTGTTAATGTCCCTGATTGATCCGAACGATCTTTCGAATTTTGATCGTTATTGCCCGACGTATGCCGACTAGGAATTATAAAAGCAAAGGATCACATTTTTATCGCGAAGGAACAGCATCAATATTTAAATAAATGACTGGATTTCACTGAAACAGTTCTCCACAATGTATACCTAAGTATCTCGTGTGTTTAAATTCAACAATAAAGTAACGTATCTAGTGTATCTATCAACAATAGCACTAAAAGAGTAAGCAATGATAGTAGCAACGAGCAATAGGTAGAAATAAGAGCTGGGTACCCCACGAGTTATACCCTAAGATAGGGGTCCTCCTTACCCTTCCACATTTTCCACCCTTCTTCAGCAATCGTGGGTGGGCCATCTAAAAACTAAGATAAACGGGCCATATGATTGGAATTTATATTAATAAACCAATATCTCCCAAATGATCACATAGAACTGTTAATATATTTGAATTGTATACATTTTTATTATGACAATAAGTTACTAAACAATATGAAACTAATCCTAATCCATCCCATGCTAATAAAGCTCTTAAAAATCTAGGTCTCCCAATTGTTAAATATATAGAATCGTCGTACATATTTATCTCCTGCTATATAGTAAATTTTATAAATTATAATAAAACCACAAATTATCAATACCACTCCAATAAATATATTTCTCAAATAATCTAAATATATTATATAATTAAAATCAATTACATTTAATATTACAATTCTTCGTTCTATTACAATTTTCATGAAATATATAATAACCCCTATTAAAATATGTAATATACCAAATATTAATATAAATATTCTAGTTTCAATTACTGTATTTACAATTTACTGATAATGATATAACTTTTTTGAAATCACAATTCATTATTTTTTCTATCTTTAATAGTAACAACGATATACATTTTTCGTACAGGTAGTTCCGTAGAAATCACTCGCGATATCAAACTTTAAATGACCCGTAAGTATTTCAAAATTTGTTAGACGTAGTCGAATTATTAGGTGGGACACGATTTCATATTTTAATGTTTGGTTTCTAGAATTCCGATGTGAATTAGCTGGCGTGTCTGACCAATGATCGAACGGTTCTACTTCTTACGAAGATACGAGAGACTTATATGGGTCTGGATGTTTCTGTTTTTTTAAACTATATTACTAAATAAATCTATTGAGTATGTTACGACGCGAATATCGTCTTAAAGAAATTTTTAATGAGGGAAAAGGACGTACCATGAACTTCCAGATGTAAGCCGACAGGTATTAGCGAGTGCGCGACTACCCTCGGGACGGTACCTGAGACGTACCGTCTTAGGGACATTTCTGAGATGATCTCACTCCATCAGTGCAAGGTGGGCGGCAAATTAAGCGACCAATCATGATTTACAAATATTTTTGTAGGAGGATTATTGATGGAGACTGTTTACACCCCATTGATGAGCACTAGTATAATTATACGGTCATGGCCTTTACATTTACGTAATAAGTATCTTTACTAAGTGTCTTTATTTTTCAAAGCTGCTTCTTTTACTGTTATCTTTACATTTTTATCTTGTCGATTTCATAACTTTAATTTAATCCTTTGCAGACGGGGATTTTTAGAAATATGGATATATCCTCTGCAGAAGCTAAATCTTACATTAAAATTTTCAGTTCAGGGAAAAAATAAGAGTATACATTAATCTTTCGTTACTGTAATAATGCAGTTACTTGTTTGCATCGTTAAGGATAGAATATGTACATTCTGATGTCACCAATATGACAACACTCGTCCTGAAAGGGTTAAAATATCATTGTAACATACGGTACCGGTCTATCAAAGCCTTTTCTTTTCCTCGCACCACTTTACAAGTACGGTGAAACGTGCGATCAGACTAAAGCTCACGAACACTGCCGAGCCTTGTCAAGACACGTAACACAGTGATAGAATAAAGAATCCATTAGATTTAGCGTCGAGCTGTGGCCAAAGCCGATTTTGCCATTCGATCTGTTACTCGCTGGAAAAGTGCGAGTGTTACTTGATTTTTAAATGTAAAAAACATTTCGCATGTTAAAATGACGACTGAGCATGATTAGCCATATAACCTGCGTCGGTTTCAAACTGAAAAAGTCTTGAAAATTGCGCGACGTTATTTTTACACAATTCTGCGGACCATGGAGACCGAGCGCACAAAGCTCGGAGCTCACCCTCGCTCGCATTTATATTCGCAACGGAATCTGCATTTTGCTCCGTGTAACGCGTGCTCTAACGTAATTCCAGGAAGTTCGCACTACAAAAGAGAACGCTTTTTACTCCTAAATTATATCAGGCGTTTGTCAGGCCGTGCGTGAGCAGACTATCCAGACGGGTTAACGTTCCGTGGCACAGGTCGGGCCCGAAGTTACGAGACACGGCCGAGAGAGATGGGGCTCGGCAACGAAAGAACACGGAACAATACCTGGCAGACCAGCGACCAAACTATTCCCAGAAGTGGCATGAATAGCATTGTTGCGGCGCGTAGCATCGTCGACGACAACGGCCCGCGTCTTTCCGCTGCGCGGAAAAGTCTCCGCAACGCGGTGCGCCGTCCGGCGACTCTCTAAAACTCGAAACAGAACAATGCGAGCGTGCCGCTCATGATTCTTGTCATATTACGTGTTGGAACGCGTTACAAGTGTCACAGCGAGGAAATTTATGCGCACTCAGAATCGTCTGCGACCCTCGAAATTGTCTGACACCGCGAAAACGCGACGCCCTCTTGCCACCGAAAACCAATGCTCATAACACGATTTGCTGCTTGATCTATTCGCAGTTAGGAAAACCGTGTCTCGGTATATCGGAAATATTTGGAAGCGAAATATTTTCATTGCGTACAGACAGTATTTTATAAGAAATGTATTATAAATTAGTATGGAAGTAATCGTCACGGGGAAAGAAGGTTCTGGCTTTTGCCTTTAGCATCGACGACCGATTTGTTCCGGCTGACTTCTTAAGTCAGAATGCTTTCGAAAGCCAGTTACCATCGAAGTATCAATGATACTTCGGATATTTAAGTTTGTTGTATGCGAAGGTGTCACGTCAGTGATACCTTCTTCTCAATGTACTGGATTGTCACTGAGCACCTTGGTTCGCGTAATAATTACACGATTGGATTTGGTTGCGGGTTTTCTTTATTTTCACTTCGTATAACGTTCGCGATTTCTGTTCTGTTCGTGATGTCTGTATTCGTCTGTTTGCGATTTCTTGTTCGTGTTGTCTCTGAGTTCTAGTTCGCGTTTTCTGTGAGTTCTCTCTGTGATCTGGTGATTCTTGTTGCGTTCTGTCCGTCGTCACCACGGTTTTGTCGTCATTGGTTGAGGGTAGTTTTTGGTGGAGGAATGAAGGAGCGTGCTTGAGGGGGTATATCTGAAGGAGTGGGAAATTGTCAGTGCTTCACGGAGTATATCCGAAAGAATAGGAAATGGTGTCAATGAGAGATTAACGCGGTTTATTGCAGGGTTTGTTTGCATGTCTTCACGTGTGTCGCACGTGGGGTCCGTTCGTCGGAGTCAAACTTGTCCGCGTTCGGCGCGGTCGTAATTCGCACCTTCTACCTGCCCTTTTATTGTAGGACTTACAAATTTGTGAATGCGGGGTTAGGCACGGACAACCTTCGGTGTTGCCGTCGCAACAAAGTTAAAAAGAGATATGTTCGGAGACGTTACCTCTTATGTTTGTAGCAGTTCATGGTAGTCCTTCGGGTCTATGAACTTTTTATTTAGAAGATAAACCAAGATGTTTGCAACCTCATCGGCAAAAAGGCACTTCCGGTCGAACTTGCGAAGCGAACGGTTGTATCGACAAGTCTTTTTATGTTCGTTTATGTGTTTTATCTTACTATTGTTTCATGTTTAATACATCACACTGTTTGTTAACAGTTGAACGTGTCTAAAGTTCGTTTGAATCTGCATCTACGGCAGACATTTCACCTTGGACACCTTACAATTTATTAATATTTTGAATAAAACTTTTTTGGTCTCAATTTACTTTCACTGTTTACAAATTAAAAAGTTACACGTAGATCGAAACGATCGAGGAAGAAAAACGCAATGTATTTCAACAATGTAGCATCTTACTCAAAGGATTAAGAAAAGAATAAAATTTATACATGGCTCCTGTTTTGTACAATTGAGACGGACAAGTTTTATTTCGCACAAAGATCCACAGTTTATTAATTACGCATAAATAGTTATCGTTTCGCTTCCTATTATATACAACAATAATTCGATCGCAAAGGAGCATGCCGAGTTCATAACAACACCGAGGCTCTAAACTACCAGAATTCTCGAGAGTATTATCCCGTCGGTCGGTTTACGACACGTCAATTGCACTCGCGATTACTTAACGGACTCGTTAGGGTACACGACGGGACGACAAGTTTCAGCAATCATAAACCACTCGAGACTAATCGATTCATGGTCACGGGATCTCCTTACTTGGGAAGTTGAAGCAGAGTTTGCGGCAACTGCCGTGACGTGAACCCAATCGTGGTGAAGTTGTAACACGCGTCGATAGTCGAAGAAGGAAAGAGCCAGTGGCTAGGACCGGTCTTTAAAGGAATTCGACGTCGGTGCCAAGACGGGAGAGGGAGAGGCGGATTCCTCTTATTTCAGGAACTTTTTCCATTGCTGCCGGTTCAGCGTATCCTCGCAGTTACTCGGTAATTTAATCAGAGCACAAGCCCGACATAAATCTCCAATCGCATCTGAGGAGCGAGGGGTTAAGGGATAGAGGGCAGGAGTTCATCCGGGAACCGAGATAGAAACTTGCCGATGGTAGACGCACCTGTACTACTTCGTGTCTCTGTTTTTCTGCCCGGTGACCGTAGAGAGCTGTCTCGTTTAATCGTCGATCGATAATTCAATCAAACCGAAAGCCACTCGGATCGCGCAGCGTGCTACGCGGTTTGTCAACACGTGTCACGCGCGTGACGAGCGTGCATAAACGCTTTTAACAGGACAGAGATATAATTTAACCGTCACCGGCGTATAACAATAACACCGGCCGGACAACGGGTACCATGCAGCTTCGTGTTTTAGTTCCCCGAGCGGATTCGACACGAACCATCCTCATAATTGCCACGCGATTAGATAACGCAGCGCGTACGACGGCGGCTCGATCGGTCGATTTCAGCGGTGCGCGCGCGTCGATTTTACAATTCGCGATCGCGCGCCGCGTCCCCTCTGACGCCTCGAATTCTCCTCCTGTATTGACAGATATATCGCGAGAAAATCAACAGGCGGCTGGAACCACCCTTCCCCGCGCTTTTCCGGTTAAAAACCGTACGAATGGCACACGCCGCGATGCGTTCTCCATTCAACCGGTTCTCCCCCACGTCATACGCGCGCTCACATCCCCGACTCCGCCCACGCCACAGCGACCTTTTATTTAATATCGCCAAACTGCGCAAACCTTGACCCTTTCAACTCGTTACGCTTTCGACACCCCTGCCCGCCAACTGTCTTTGAATTAATTTTGACCGGTTTTTGCCAGCGAACGTGCCACGCGATGTAATTACCTTGTTACGTGGAGAGATTAAAAGATTTCGTTTAATCTACTGTGTTGAGACGCGGAGATTATTCAATATCCACTGTTTGCCTTGTTTATAGACGTTTAATATAGTCGAAAGTAGCTCTGTACACGCTTGAACCTGTAGTGCTCTTTGGCTTAAAGCCATAAGCGTTTTGCTACGTGACGTTTGCATGGCAATCAGTCGGGCTAGCTAAAATAATTCACAGTTATGTTACTGTTGCAGTAAAAATAAGAATTTCATTACAAAGGGTGGACTAGAACTCGTAGTTATACTTTGATATAGTAGTAAACGATCATTTCTGTAAGTAAAGAAAAACTCGGTTTTAGATTGTTATCCTAGAGATAGTTAGATTTGAACAATTCTTAAATGAACGGTGATTATTCTTGAGGAAGAGACCCTCCACTACCCTACGAGACGAATTCGATCATTGGAAAAGGCAAAGTTTGCTATAATCATCCAAATAGTGTTTAACTATTATTTAAGACGCTAAGATCGAGCAGTGGTAACACGTACAGGGAAAAGTTGTTCGAAATGATGGACTTGACAGTACATTTCAAAGTCATTTGAATCGTTGCAAAATTGTTAATTTATATAATTTAATTCGATGGCAGATGATTTTTAAGTTTCTTTCATATACAGCATGATTATTAAAAATCCAAATAGTAGAATTCTATGACATGAATTGTGAAAACAAGAAAACCTCGAGACATTCTTTATATATATGTAGAACTTCACTTACCGGAAATCTGTTAATGGACTTTTAATAACTGCGAGCTGTATACAATAGAAGTTCGATCATTTTCTCTCGAAGGGTTAACAGAGCAACTTTTACCAGACTAATTTAAACAACTAGAGTTCCTTTGAAATGTCAAGAAGTATAATAGCTAACATATGGCAAAGGTTTATTAGCTGGTTCGTTAACTGATGTACCTATAACAAAAGTTTGACAGCTAGTTTACCAGTTGATATATCATCGAATTTCCGTAAAACGTACATCTGATCATAGTAAAATCATAAAGGTTACGTATCGCAATTTTTGTATCTCACTGTAACTTGAATACAAATATAAAACTTCTTAAACTTGTGTCAATTATATACAAAATTGCTTGGAATTTCTGAGCAAGGCTGTTAACAAAATTAACAAATGTTTGTAAATGATCTTATAATAAACGTTTAAATATTAGAGTAGGTTTGTTAACGTACAGTTCGCGACAGGCAGAATACACTTACAAAATTTATACCAATGTAACTTTGTAAACACATGAGAAATTTTACAATGTACGTATTAGTTACATATGGAGTCTATTAAATTTCAATTGAAACTTGTAATATGTGTATTGACACGTTATCGTCCGAAAACATAAAAATATGTTTTTATATATAAAATATGTTTTAAATAATGCGCATTTAATGTTGGCGACCTATACAGTGTGCGGCACCTAAAACAGGTCACCTGAATAACTCGCTTGCTTTTGAAGATAGAAAAAAAAGGATCAGACCAAACTTACTTGATATCGAGGGGCTCGTAATCTGATGTAATTAATTTTTTTATAGGTGAAGATGTCAAGGAGATATGAAGGTCAACTCTGTTTTTTTAAATGGAACGGTATGGTTTTTTATTTACATTCTAATAGTGTATTTCAAGACGAATACAATGACCTATTATGAAGGTCATTCAAGGTCACGCAAGGTCAACTGCAATAGAAAATAAAATGTCTCAAAGCACTCTTCAAATACTGTTGTGTCTTCTCTGGTTGTTGGCATACTGCTCTTCTAAGTATTGGTAAGGGTCGCAGAACATATATAAACATACCATCACATTGTATGCTTACCTGCATCCAGAAATGTTATTAGTAGTTTGACTACCGACTAGAGTACGACTTCGAAATATTCAATCTGAGTGTTCAATTTTCAAGAATGCGTTATACAATAGCAGAGAAAGTGGAAATGGTTATCATTTATGGTGAATGTCATAGAATTATGAGGGTAGCGGTACGTGTGTATGGTGAAAGATTTCCCGATCGTAATAATAGACCTTCACTTTCTGTCTTTACGAACATTATAAAAAAGTTTCGAGAAAATGGAAATGTTCCATTTAATAAAAAAATTAATGACATCAGATTACGAGCCCCTCGATATCAAGTAAGATTGGTCTGATCCTTTTTTTTTCTATCTTCAAAAGCAAGCGAGTTATTCAGGTGACCTGTTTT
>CM052090.1:17613189-17651888 GCA_028453745.1 Agapostemon virescens | reverse complement strand
TTTTTTCTATCTTCAAAAGCAAGCGAGTTATTCAGGTGACCTGTTTTAGGTGCCGCACCCTGTATATGTGCGCATTTGTTACAACATATTTATATACTGTGTAGTAGTTACTGTACAAAAAGCCTTCATTTCAGTTTTCATAAAAAAGCTCCTAAATGTTATAAAAGTTTCATTAATTTTTGTAAAGTAATGCAACAAAGGCCAAAACCTTAAAATACGCCAGTTAAGCGAAAAAGCTTTCGCACAAACAGCCCGGACCGCGTTGTTTTAATATAATCTTTTAATTATCATAGAAATACCCGACATTTCGCGTGTCTGCATATCTCTAGTGAAACAGTGAAAGTGATTCCCGGTTTCAAAGAGTTAACTGCAATGATCCAAAGAATAAATAAAAATTAACAAAAGAAACTGGAACATGTATGCACAGGTAATTATCAGATAGTCGGGAAAGTATTGAGAGATTTTTACCATTTTTTGATTAAATGTTTCTTGTATTCCAAATGAATTTTATTCAAGTATATTTTGGTCATTATTATCGATGAACTTTTGCCATTTTTGGGGTAGAGCTATAATCGTAGCTATAATTGTATTGGCATATAATGGCGTATATTAAACATAGACTGAAATGGCACCTTCAACAAGGGTTGTACATGGTCCAAAAAACTTAGTTTCACCGATTCTTTTCGAACTCTGTCTACAAGTAACTGGAGGCGTAGGTAGCGTGTATACCAAGTTTCAACTCCATTAGAATTTAATTGCGATCCTGGCGCGACTTTGAAATTTTGGGGTGTTCAAAATCGTGAAAATGTGGTTGATGAAAGAAAGTTTCCTGGAGTCTCCCGAAATGCCAGCGTCGACGGGAAGCGCATGCTTATAGAGGAAGCTTTGAAGAAGATTTTACCGTTTGAACCATATCGATAGCGCTGATAGTCTGATCGGGCACACCTTCAAAGATTGATTAATATTGAAGGGACGTATCCCCCCCCCTGTGAAAAAAGTGGAAAAAATTGGAAAAAAATTTCGTCACCGATTGTTTTGTAATTTTGGCTACACGTTCCTAGACGCGTGGGTAGAATGAATGGCAATTTGCAGGTCGATCGGAATGGAATTACGGAAGATATACAGATCGGACCAACTACTGAAATGGCACTTTCGGAGAGGCAAATATATCGGTAAAAAAATTTAGTTTAACCGATTCTTTTCTAACTCTGGCTACAAGTAACTGGACGCGTAGGAAGCGTGTGTACCAATTCTCAGCCTGATCAGAAGGGAATTGTGGCCGTGGCGGGATTTGGAAATTTTGGGGGTGTTGGAAATCGCGAAAATGAGAAAAATAGGGTTGATGAAAAAAAGTTTCCTGGAATCCCCTGAAATGCTAGTCTCAACGGGAGGCGTATGTTTAACGAGGAAGGTTTCGGGAATATTTTACCGTTTGAACCATGTCGAGAGCGCTGATAGTCTGGTCGGGGTACACCTTCAAATATTGGCTAATATTGAAGAGACGTATCCCCCCCCCCCTGTGAAAAAAGTGGAAAAAAATTTCAGGTCACTCATCTTTTTGTAATTCTAACTGCAAAACTATGGCAAAACGCAGCGAGTCAGAATCAACCGGGACTCCTATTATTGATGGCTTGGCAGAAATTTATGCCATTATATTCCCCCAGAATAATGTATCGCCGTGTAAATTGAACGATAATGAAAATTGACGGTATAATAATTCAGTAAATTACTAACCAACAACGACCGGGACGTTACAAGTTGTTTGCCCGAACCGATAGGATCCGCCGTCGGCGTCGATGTCCGAGCGAACGTCAGAAAACGGGTGAAACGTTGATCGAACGGATTCGATATCTATCTCGATTAAAATTCCGTCGCGGGGACGCGTCGACGCGCTATGAGAGAGGGTACGGCGATCGAGCGGATCGGTATCTTTGTTTTCGAGCCATAAATTTTCGGATGGAGCCGACTAGACTCTGCGGAAACGAATCGGCTATTCCGTTAGGCATCGACCGACCGATTCAAGCTAAATCACAATTGATCGGCGTCAGACCTGCGCGCTTTGCTCAATCGTTAATGAGACGGAATTCGGGTAGCCGCATAATCATAATTCACGGCACCGCTCTCCAACGGATTTGGTATTTTATATTATTTTTCCGATGTACATGATTTTCCGATTCAACCGATGTACATGATTTGATAGCAGTTGTGATATCGAAGAAATTTTGGTTAAAATTTGTGATTGCAATTTTAACACTAGACCTACCAAATTAGTCATTTTGACTGGTCCCTAGTATTTTCTTTCGCAATTATTAAAGTTATAAAAATGTTTTCATTAGAAATTTTCGGATGTACTTGTTTAATGACATACACGTGACAATAAGAATTGTATGAAGATTTAATAAATGCAGTCTTGCTATTATTAGAAAGCAATGTATATCGTTGGATTTATTATTCGGTAGTTGTAGTGTTAAAGTAAATTGTGATGAAATGATTCAGAGGGGGCGACAGAGTAACTTTTTTTCGGTTAAATACTGCATTTTTATTTAAATATTATTTTGTTTCTTCATTGCATATGGTTTACATTGAATTTTATAGATAGATACGTAGATAATTCATTTTTCTGCTTTTTGACTGAAAGATGGAACACGGTTTATTTTAATTGTCTTATTATGTTTAGATATAGCGTATTACACAGGGTGATGGATAATATAAGATAGTAAGATAAGTGTAAACTTTGAGGCGATTATTGCCGATTTTAGTAACCTTGAAATATGTTGTCAAGGTACTTTTATTCTTCAAAGTATCCTATGCAAACTACTACTAGACTGAATTTTCCAAGCTAATATTGTTTAAATTACGTTTTGGTTGGATTTTGAGTTAGGTTTACGTCAGTTTTTTCGGGTTGAGGTGCAGGGAAAATAGAAAATATTTTCCATAAATATGAGTGAAAATTAAAGTGAATAAAAATGTTGTGACTACTAATTTTTGAAATTGTTAATTATATGCTGCCTCTTTATGATATACGTGTGTGACATCTCTGCTTGTTCCCCTACACCCAGACATCAAAAACTAATCCAAACATAACCCAATAACCATAATAATTTAACATACATCCTTTACACCTACAAATATGAAAACCAGTGTGAAACATCCCTTTATTCTAATACACGACCTACTAACACCGAATCTAAAAAATTAATCCTAGTGTATAGCTTTATAAAAATGACAAGATTCAATTCATTTGGATTTTATGCGATTTTTATTAAAATATGCGATTGAACAAAGAATCGTATGGATTTAATTTTTACGAAGGCAATTTTGTAATTTAAATTTAAATTTATTTGCAAAATAAAAATTCCGGAAAGGGTTATTGAACGCCTTGTGGTAATTTTAGCGTTAAGTAAGTATTGTCTGACGCGTCTGACGATGGCCTACCAGTTTTACTTTTAACAAGTGCTAAGCACGCAAACTGCTCAGTCAGAAGTGTCTGCTTAACCCTTTTAGTGCTCAACGACGATACATCGTCGTTCGCATCACTTGCGAAAAGTGTCAACGACGATATATCTTCGCATATCCGATGACGCGTAACTATTCTCATTGCGAGCGAACTCTATATCAACATAAATTTATAAAACACTATAAATGGTATAATTTCATTACAAAAGAACTAAAAATTATTTTGGGCATGTAACTTGTTAGTCAAGTTAGGGTTTAACTTGTTACCAGACACAGTCCGCTTAGCATCAATTATTCTGTCTGCCCCATTCCGTGGCCAGATCCACCAGAAACCAAATCTCTAAATTTTGGCAATGCGAATTACGAAAATGTAATATTTATACTTCATAATAGGTGATCTACATAAAGCTGTATTCAAAAAATGATTATTCTTATGTGCAAATATTATTTGTAGAAGAGAAACTCATTTATATGTTTTTCACAATGTTTTATGTCAATGTTATTCCTATGATTTTCGACAGATAACGACATACAATTGGCATTATTTTATACTTTCTTCATTTCATAATATGCTGCTTTTTGAATTTTGTAAATATAATTCTTAGTTTGCTGTTTATGGGCTTTTTGCCAAACCTTAGTAAATTCGTTAAATTATCCCGGCATTCTTCGCATAGGTACGATACTTTCACTCGGTACTAAAAGGGTTAAATTCAAGCAGTTCAACCGATTCGATTAGAAAACGTGAAATTATGTCGCCAATAGAGAACGTGTTAATATCGTCAGCTTTTCTTTAAAAATCACACAGCCAGCGCCATTTTTCCTCGAATAAGCTCGAAGCATTTAAAAAATCGCCGTTTAATAAGGAGAATGGCGGCCTGGTGCGCACTCAGACGATCCAACCCCTTTTCTCGACGAGTTTCCCAACTCGACTGCAATGGAACTGCATAAAACCGGGTGCTGGCGGTTGAACGAAACTTCCTCCCCCCTTCTTCCGTCGTGACCCCGAGTACTCTATCGGTTTTTCTTAGTTTAAACGTGCCACGGCAAATATCACAGGCACAGATCGGAGTCGCGGGTGCGGAATTCTCTTCGCTAATTTACTCATAATGGTCAGTGTCGGCGAACGTCTGGTTGTAATAACCCCAACTCCCTCTTTCTATCACTCTCTCGCTCCACGATAACGCGATCTTTTCTGAAAGGCGCCTCAACCGGAATTAATTTATCGAGTTTCTGTCGATTAAAGGCTTCGACGGATTTCCACCGGAAATAGGAATAAGGGAAATTTCAATCCAGAAATCGGGCGACAGTTCTCTATTATCTTGCGTGCATAATTGTTATTCGAGTGGGAGCAAGTCGATTGAGAAAACAAAATGAAGGGTGTGTAAGACTGTGTTAGGAATTCGGCGACTTTTCACTTTTGTTAATAACATTTCGCGCGTCGTTGATGAAAATGAATCAGCGCAATTGAAAGCAACGAGCGGATTAAAAGAATTTATAAATATCAATATATTGGTGTCAGCTGATTAAAATTATTCAAGAAACAATGATATTTTCATTTGGTCTATTGAAAAATTTATATAAAAAGTTTTGATTTTTCACGAAGATCTATTAATTATATTGCAATTATTATAAATCTACGAATATTACATTATATACTACTAATTATTGTAAATCTACGAACATTTTATTTCTTTCATATAAATATATTGTGGTTTCATTATAGACAGTGTCGTGGGCAATATATGGTTTATATATTTTTAATTCCTACAAAAACTTCTTAGGAATGTCAGTCTGCTATAGTATCATTTAAAAAGATTAAAACGACTTTTAATTTTAGTTAAATAGAAAGTATTTAATTGATACGAGATATTATTCTATAATTCGTAACGCGTTTTAAACTGATTAAGCTTTATTCGAAACACATTTTTACTTTAATGGAGGTGCTAATAATTTGCGTAAACAATTCCGGCGTGTATCAAATGTGATATCAGAAAATGATGAAGGACCGACTACGTGTCGGTTACGCATTCAAATATTCTACGCTATCTACCCACAATAAACACAGTAATCCATGGGATGAAGTTTAATAGGTTCCCGATGAGCCATGGTTCGTACAATGAAATCTGGATCAGACTAATAAAATGAAAATCGCTGAGATGCGATAAAACATGGTGAAATCGTTTTTATTCCGGCTGTTTGACTACCTCATTCCGACACGCTGCTAATAAAAATTCACGATGGAGATACATAGATAAAGTATAGGTCAAACCGGCAGTAACCCTCGTCGAAATGATTACATTAATTCGGATCACGGATTTAACAACTTTTCAACGATTTCTCGTGTATTGAAATATTATTTAAATATTTTCCTCTTGTTCCTTTCCAATGATGTTCACGAGGATCTCTTTTCAAAATCAAGTCTTCTGAGTAGCTGCGGCGCACTGGATGGAAGGCGACAAATTGTATGAAAATTTATGAAAGACAGATGTCAATAGAACTCGCCCCCCCCCCTCCTCACCTTAGCTCGGCCTCTTCGTAATAATGTCGCTGGTAACCGTAGATTCTTAAAATCTTTAAACAGAATTATACTCGGGGACGATGACCTTAGAGCTTTTCCTTTCACGCTTTCATAGGGTGTCGCGTCGAGAAGCTATTAACCCGCGAATTTAAGGAACGAACGTGTCACTTGGAGAAACTGCATTTGAAAAGGACCTCTTTGGACAACCGTACTCGCGTACAGGGGAAGATAATCTGGTCGCAGTTTACAACGTGCTTCCGTAATGGCTGGAGTGTGCAATGGCCAGGCGAATGAGCGAGTACACGCGAAGGAAAGCATCGAGGGGTGGCTCTGATCATGAGGTAAATGAGCACAACTCCGATTGCAGAGTCTCATTATCCGCCGCGAGTTATCATACACGTTATTTGCCCCCGTTAACAAGATATCGTATCCTGGGGTTTTAATCCTAGCGTAAGAGAAACCTCGTGAAATGCTGAGGTACGAACAACAGCGAAAATGAGGGGTTAATGTTCGATAAATTCGTCCGATTGCTTCTGTGTTTTTTCCGGAGCGTACGCCGTTTGCGTCGGTGAATTATTAGCTGGTTGATCGAATTGCTTCCTGAATGTTCACGAGGTGATTTCGTGGGAAAGTTTTTATTAAGTTGTGCATTACGGCGTCACAATGGCCGAGCTATTTTCCTTACGGAAACTCATTGACAATTTCCAGTTGTAAACATAGTAAGAGACCTTCTCAAAGACGACGTCACCGAAATTGACGAGAACGTAAATGCAGACTGAAATTGGAACCAGCGACGCTGCACTGAGTACGATGCGCTGTTTTTCAATGCATTTATTTACGATTGAAATACTTATCGATTCTAGTTATGAGTATGTATGTTTATATTGTGATCTGTAATTCACATTATAATATGTTAATATCAAACATTTTCTATGACGTTCAGTAAAAACTATAATTGTTGGATTTCATAGTTTCAGTCTTATGCCTTAATTGTGAAATAATTAATGATTTTTCACGAGAATATAAATCTACAGCAATTTCTGTATACGTAGCAACAGCAATCACGGAATTCTAGAAATAAACTGAAAGTAGGTATTAAAGCGAAGCAATAAACAAGGATCTTTATGCTGGGGAGGTTTGAATAAGTAACAATGCATACGTACTCATCACGACTCTCAGCTTTTTGGCGTATTGTCTTCATTTTCGCATGTGAAAATGAAATACACTACTTCAACATATGCATCGCCTCTGCACTACCACAAACTGTCAAATAGATGCATATGAAAATGTACGAAAAGCGGAAACAGAAAATATATTCCACAATTATTTTCAACGATCTAGCGGTTAAGATAAGTTAATCAAGAAACAGATGATATTCTAAATATTCTAAATTTTCGAATTTTCATAAATATATGTGTTTTTTATCAATACGATCGTCACACGATTTGCTGTGAAATTTACGTTCACTTGTTGGAGTGTCTGAATATCGCTTACGGTTTCTACTTAATGAAAATGGTTATTGTTGTTTAGTAAATTCTCGCATTGATTATACTGCTATGTACCGTAGGTATAACGTTTACAAATATTGGCGCAAGCAAAAGCAGCAGGTTAATATACAACACATCGATCAAAGAGGCAATGACAGTAGTATAACCGATAAGAGAATTAAACATCTCTTTACGGTTTCTAGTAAGTAGTAACAGTAAGTGATTCGAGTTCATTCCTTATAGAACGATCATCGATACAATCGAGATCTTTCTGGTTAATGTAAGATCAAAGTTGATAGAATTATTGAAAATGGCTTAAATGAGATCTTCTAGTCTTTCTTTAAAACAAACGAAGTTTTATATCTTTCAATTTGTTCGCTTGAACTTATTTTGCATTATATGTGAATAATATTAGAAACCAAAATTAAGTAAAAACCAATTAAAGTTTCCGTATTGATTAACTTATATTAATGTTATATTTTGGTTATATGATTTTAAGAAACCATAAAGCCTCCCTTAGTACTTATTGTAGTAAAGATTGTTAACAATAATTTGCAATAATGACAAATGTGAAGGTAATGACACATTCTAAGGTATTATTACAATCAAATCACTGATTGAGTAAGTAAATGTGTTCTTCTACTATTCTGAATATGATGTTTGATAAAACAGTAATCAGACGTAAGAATATTTTCTATTTTCCTTACAATTATAATCGATATGCTACCTTTCAGACCCTGCCAACTGCTTCGAGCCTTACTTCGTCTTTCTTTTTTACTCGTTATTCTTCTCTACGTCCGATAAACTACGAATAACGTAGTTCCCGCATGATGAATGGTCAACTATGGCCCTGAGGTTTGTTCACTCTCGGTGTGTATCGAACAGTAATATAAGAGAAAGTATTCCCCTAAGAATACCTATGGTATAACAAATATTTCATCTATTATTTTTTGTCATTTAATAAATTATCGATTGGTGATCATTTTAGAATTCATAAAATTCTATAATTCATGGCTAAAGGCTGTTTAAAAGTTTCTTCATCAACGACAGCAATAATTTGTAACGTAATCTAATTATGAAAAGAAGGAATTTATAGCTTATTTTTCGTACAGCACAATTATTGAAAATTATATCGGATTTTCGATAAATCGTTAATTACACGAAGAGTAATCCACCTGTAAATGTAGCAAGTATAGGTATATTCGTCGGACAAATAAAAAAATATAATATTTGAATATTTTTATACTTCGTTGTCCGTAAGTTAAAAGTATTAGATATCGAAATAATAGGATCAATAATTAACATTTCTGAAATTAACATTATTCTTCGATTATATGATTTTGAGCAATCAGAACATTCGGGTGTATAATATATGGTTACAAGCTTCGTGTATCTCTACTCTTCTTCACTTTTTTCACGAAAAGATGCACAGATGGCCTCTTGACAACGATAAAAAAGCTTTAACTCCTTCTAGCTTCCTTCTTCATTAATGATAAGCACGATGCAATTAAGTCTTGCACATTATTTTTTAATTCTTCTACGTTTTCTGATAGAAAAATTTTCGTAAATCTTCCTATTTTATACTGCGATATTTTCTTAAATATATCGTATAAATTCTATTTGATCAAACACAATTCATTTTGCAAGATTATATCTTCAAAAAACCTCGTGTAGACTAATATTTCTTGTTCGAATTGTACGAAGAACAATTGCCTGATTATTTTCATCCGCTGAACCGTTCTGTTTACTGCTTATGCTATGCTGCATTACATGAAATAATCAACATTAAACCTAGCGAGTATTAAACTTGACTAGTGTGCATTATCTTATAAAAATGCCAGGATTTTAAAAAATCTGAAAAAGGTAATTCGATCCGCTACGGTAGGTTTAGTGTTAAAAGTAGTATGGCAAGGAATAAATAAGACTGCGATTTTTATAGAATGCCTATAACTTGGTGCTATTCTGTTACAATGTCACGTCGATGGATTTCGGTATTAAGTAATATTTTTCTACGAATATCTCTGTAAATTATGTAAAACGAATTAGAACTACCTGGTGTCTACATCTAATATTTGAAGCAGTTCCGCTTGAACAAAGAGGAACTGTAAGACAATGCTCACAAACCACTGTGCCGCTTTTCGTTCCATTCTCGTAGCTGAACCACGACCACTATACGTGGTCAAATAATCGTCGCCGGGTCTGGTTATTATCCTGACACCGAATTATACCATTCCCACTGTCCGAAACCCTGAAACTACCCCCCGGACGTAACAGAAACCGAACCCAGCCAACATTATGGTCTCGAATCTTCTCTATCCACCGAGCCTGAAGATAGGTACTTCCCACAGGTGCTTTTACAGTATATTATTCTTTCAAACAACGCAGCAAAAGTTCGAGCGAGCGGCTTGGAGCCGAGCAAGCGGTATCGAATGTTTTTCCTGACTCGAAAGCAGCGAAAAACCATTCGGTGGCATAGTGGTACGTAACGGTGTGTCTGTGTGCGCACGACTTCGAGTTTCTGGAGCGAGTATCGTCCGGGAATGTCGAGAATCAGGAATACGCGGAAACGGCATCTCGAAAGGCGTGTTCTGGCCATCCATCCGTGGTGGAGGCGATAGATCGGGACCGTGTAGGCTATGGTTTAGTGCATTCCGTGTCGTAGATCCATTGTGGCCCCTAGGATTACCGAGTAGTTCAATGGACGGCCGTTCGGTCGATCCAGTCTGCGGTAGTCTGTTCTCGATATTAACCGGGAAAGGTAATTAAGCACCGTTCCACGGTAATCTTTCGTCCCAATAACAAGGCACAGGCTCGTACTCTTGGGCCCAGCGATAATTGCGCGGCGGTTCTTTCGGCCAAGAAACTCGTTTAACGCTCGTCAATGCCGGAAGTCTGTCTACTCAGCAAACAACGCGCGCTCTCCCGCATCCGCCGCGCGGCTTAAACTTTGTTTGCGAAAGCCTCTCGGAGAAGGAATTCAGAGCAACGCGGGAAGAACGGTGTGGTGCGCGGCGTGGCGGGGAGACAAGTAACCGGGACGGCTCGGGATAGATAGAGGAAGCTTGCGGTGTATCAATTTAACACAGTTCCGTAACAGCAATACGTACAGCCGCTCGTTAAGAGGCGTTCGACTTCCGCGTCCAATTCCCCGGGTGCCGCTCATTATGGATTTTACGTCGCCCGAAGTATTCTCGCTGTGCGACGGGACAAAGCACCGTGTGCGAGAGAGAGAGAGAGAGAGAGAGAGAGAGAGAGAGAGAGAGAGAGACAGACAGACAGAGAGAGACAGACAGAGAGAGACAAGAGAGACACGAGCTCTTCAAAGACGCACGAGTCTGGATGCGGTCACGAACCACGCACACTTTGAGTCTTTTAAACGGCTCAGATCGATCGCTGAAGGAGATGCAACGGCGACGTGCGAATAACAACATTGTTCCGTGGATCGTGGTTTTCTGATCGCATTAACGTGCTCAGAACCATTCACGGGACTACCTGAATGGATTACAAGCGCAGAACTAACGATCAACCACCGGCATTACAACTAGGCAATGCTACTTGTCTCGAGATTGTGTTATTTCAGACACCAGATAAAAAGGAGTTGATTGTCTTAATCCTTCAAAGAGGACCTCTGTGTACGTTCGAATGTCTCAGGATTAATTATACCAGATCAGATTAGGAAGTACTATTTAATTCGTGGCTGACGCGTTTGATCAATGATCGACCGATTCTACTCTCGTAAATATACTAGAGCATGCAAAAATTTAAAACTAGTAAACTGCAGATCTTTACGGAAAATAAAAATTTTCTGAATCGATCGTAAAAGATACGAGGTAGATGAAAATGTATTTGTTCTTGAAGTAATTTTAACAATTCGAAAATAATATTATATATTTCAACTATTTAATTATATTTACAGTTTTGTTATTCAATCGTTCATTTTTGTCGTAAGTGTATAAAATCTTCGGTCTGCTATTGAGTATTCAAACTCATTTTTCTCATGAACAAAGCCATAAACGAAATAATAATGTTTGGACTTATTTCTACGTATAGATTTCCCCCGACTAGTAGTGACTTAAAGAATACTTCAAAATTACAAGAAGTTAGATTATTAGTTACGATACACTTTCAATTAGTTCAAATGTCTGAGTAATGACCGATCAGCTCTACTTTTTATAAGTGAACTGGAGTAGACGTCTTTAATGATACTTTAGATTTATTTTCTTCAGAAATGAATCCAACAAACCAAAAACTGTTATTTTTAAACTTCGAATGATTTCTACATAATCA
This sequence comes from Agapostemon virescens, assembly GCA_028453745.1. NCBI lineage: Eukaryota > Metazoa > Arthropoda > Insecta > Hymenoptera > Halictidae > Agapostemon > Agapostemon virescens. The sequence goes on along the minus strand of CM052090.1, from coordinate 17,640,140 downwards.
TTATATTGTAACAATAAGCATTATGCAAAATAATATACATGAATGTAGGAATGCGTTATATGGATGAATGTTCATGTACATAAATGTAGGAAGGTGCGTTGTGTTGATAAATGTTCATGTAGGTAAAGGATGGAATGTGTTGTGCGGGTAAACGTTCATGTATTTAAATGTCAGAAAGTGTCTTGTGTGGATAAATGTTCATGTACGTATATGTGTGGAGCATCTAAATGTAAACATGAATGTTTTCTAACAGTTTTCCATTATAATTAATTACACTATACTTTAATAAATAAACCTATATGTATACCAAACTTTAAACCATTAGGAACATTGAATCTATTTTGTGATTGTAAAATACATTATTTTCACTGTTTTAAACAAGAGCGTTAACTACCTTGACGCAACCGCAGTTTGGACAAAATACTATTCAAATCAAATACCTTACAAAAAATTCGCAAGACAGAGTACAACAGCGTCGTACACGTTGACACATTAACAGCGAGATATCTCGTCCTTGGCAACAAGAGGGTTGAATAAAAGAAATCCATTACAACGAGTCTTTTCTACGTTGTTGCCCTAAACTGAAGTTGGAACGATGTAAATACCTATGCACGCGCGAACAGGAACAAGACCCAGCAGCGAAGCTTTTCAAAGTGCGAACCCTCGGTCTAATATGGTCCTGGGGTAGGCATCAAAGAAAAACGACGCACCCGACGGCGGGGAAGGATGCGGTCAGCCGTCCTGCTTTTCCATCGAGTTCGGTGAATGGATACGGAAAGGTCGTGTAGCAGGGTAGCCAGTTTGGCTGAATGGATGGCTCCTGAACGGGTCAGAGCGAAGCGTCGGTACTCATTATTAGCCGTGAGTTTGCGCCGTTTCCATCCTCTCCGTCGGCTCGCTTGCTGAGTAAACACTTTGATTTATGTGCCACGGTACCCCCCGATAAGGATAAACCGACCCCCGGAGCCGGTACACGATGCAGAAGAGAGGGCAGCAGCAAGAGGAGCTGCATCGGTGCACTCGACGCATACAACCCGACAACCCAGCCGCGCCTCCATCCACCCGGACACTACTACTGTAAATTTCCCTGTCTGCCTCTTCTCCGTCTCTCCGTTACAGCTCTCTGTGTATCTTGCTCGGTCTCTTTGTCTTCGTCTGCTCGTGTTTATCCCATTCTTTGCCTCTCCCCGCACCGAATCCGTTTCTGCATAGCGTACCAACTCCCCCCACGCTATGTACACCCTGTACACGCTCGCTGAATTATCTCTCTTACTCGTCGTCCCCCGTCTCGCCCCCGAACCTCAATGGTGTATCGTGGTTCGTGTACGTGGTTATTACACGGTTCTGTTGCAACAGCACGCTCGTGCATCCAGACAACGGATACCCAACAAACGCCGACGGAGAACAGGAGGAAAACGGCCCGCAACATGTCTAGCCCCTGATCGAGATTCCAGTCGACGATCTTTCGATGATTCTCGTAATGTCTTGATACGTTAAGTACCTACGGTGGCTCACGAAAATATCCCAACACTATTTAAATCGAAACAACTTTTCCAAAATTGAACTTGACTTCTCTGGAGTAATTAGAAGCGTCGATTTATTAAATGATATCTAATAGGCTAGCATAGGCCAGCATTCCTTCCAGGAAAGTTCTAGGTAGAGTAGCTCGCGAAAGTATTCGGCAATCTTTACATCTGAATAACTTTTTAAAAATTGAACCAAGCAACTTGCCTTTTTCTCGAGCAAGTAGAAGCATCGATTTACTAAATTGTATGGAAAAAATAATTTCGAAATAATTCTAATTGGTAGAAATTACATGAGAAAATATAAAAGACATTTTTTTAAACATTCTTAGTTCAACTCGTAGTGAAAATTTGAAATATGCGTTTTGCAGACAGACCTGCGTTAGCTACACGCATGCTGAAAATTTCAATGAAATCGATAGACGCAGAAAAAGACAACACATGTAGAAAGATGTAAGAATTTGTGGAGTTTAAGCAAACACTAACCAAAAATCGTGAGAAATTGTGTTTTTCACCATTTATGGTGGCATGTAACTCGTGTGTACGTCAATCAATTTGAATGAATTTTTCTGCATGACTATAACCATCATATGTCTACAAAATGCGTCTTCAAAATTTTTAGTACGTGGCTCTAATAAAAAATAGTTAAAAGTTTCCTTTTGATGAATTTAATATATTTATTATAATTAGTTGTAAAAGAACAAGACATAAAAGATGTTAGAATAAATAGCGAAACAAATCAAATACAACTCTGAAAATCGATATCCGGCGAACATCTGATAATCAAAGAATAACGCAGATAAAATCGAGCAGGCGTTGAACTTGCTCGGCTCTTAGAACATAATCGTATTGGTTAATTTAAAACAACTTTTTAATTTGTTATGTAATTTATACCAATTGCAACTTTTTCAAACTCATTTTCCAACGCCATTAAGTAAATCAATGCATTTAATTGCTCGAGAATGATCAAGACGTTTGGTCCAATCTTAAAAAAGTTATTTAGATTTAAAGAGAGTCCGAATACTTTCGTGACCCACTGTACGAACTTCAAATGTCATACAAGTGAAACCATTTCTCGAAGAAATTTTTGTGTGTATTTAATACGGCAAAGTTCTATAGATTTCAAGCAGCATGGTTGTACAGTTATTGTAGCTTGAGAAACGATTAATATTCTGTTTTTATTATAGTTGATCTACTAGTTACTGTATTTTATTCTTGTCTCAATATTGCACAGATCGAAAATGTTAACAGAAAAACGTATTTAATATTTTGTCTCAAAATTCTTGACATTTTGTTCATGACGTTTGACTCGTTACAACTTGTGTTATGTTTCCAATGTTGTATTACATATTAAATAATAATCTCAAAGCCACTGTCTTTCAGATACAAAATATCAATAGCGATAAAATCAAATGTGTTCGCATCTACTAGTTATAAACTTCAAAAAATGCGATTCATTGATTCAATTGTGTATAAAATTTAGAATAACGAGTATAGTCACAGAATAGTGTTCGCAACTATTTGGTTGAGATACTGTTAAACTCTTTTAATTCTAACAATTTCTTGTATGAAACTTTGTCTAAAGAATTTGTGACAGTGCTCTGATTGAAATTTCCGCAATCATGACAAAATTTGATTCGTGTCTACGTGTTTAATTTACGATACAGTAGAACCTCGATTATCGGAATCAATCAGTGGAACATGATTGTTTGAATATGTATTATAGCAGTAACCTAGTTACGGAATTAGTTATAGAATGGCGCAATAAATCGTGTTATACATGGATCACTTTAGAATAATGGAAATGAGCAATGGATAATGATATTTTCAAATACCATCCGTTCGAATATTCGAGATTCTACTGAATCGCCAATTGAAGAAACAAATATGCACCGAAGTGTATCATATTTAGTCATGTTGTTTAATTAAACAATTTCATTTTAGAAAAACGACAATACTCTTCATGACCCAGATATATTCTACATGCCCCAATCAATGAAATTATTCGCTACGCTGACTGAATTTTTCCACGTATTTTTTAACAGATTCAATTTAACTCCTGATCTTGTACAAAACGAGTAGGTTTAGCTGTTTTAACAACTCTCATGCTGTAACGAAGGAATTGTCTAAAAGTGTATGCCAATTTCACAAGGCTACAGCAATTCTTGTCATCGAATAAAGAGTCTGCCACAATTAAACGCGCTCCCGCCTCATTTATTGAACGAGATACACGTTGCGCTTACGCACACAAATTAAGACATTTATTCGCGTGGTTTCAGCATGAAATTGTTCCGCAAAATAAATTCATTGGGCACCGAAGCGCGGCAAAGAGAAATGTGGAAAAGATTGGTGAAAATGGAAACTGATAGCAAATTAACGCTGTAGTGAAGATTTCATCTTCGTCAAAGTTAACAGACACGAGAGAAACATACCCTTTATTATTTAATTTGTTTGATCCTTAACCATTTGCTTTATTATTTATTTCATTGTTGCGGTGGACTTCTTTCGTGATTTTACGTAAAAATAAATAAAATGAAATTCCGGAAATTAAAATAAAATAATAAATGTCGATGAAAGGAAAATAGAATTTTATTTAGAGTTAAAATAATTCTATTCAGAATAAATTGAATAAACATTCGAATAAATCCTATTTAGAACTTTTATCTCCATTCAAATTCCATAATATAAGGCGAGAGTTAATTGGCTAGGTAGTTTTTAATTTTTACTTTACGCGAGGAGCAGGAAATCGCAAGGTAAACGATCTAATCTCTGCGAAAAGTGTCGACGGATTTCCTGCTTGATTTTCTTCAATAAGTCTTTCCTTCCTGCACGGATATCTAACTACAACAAACAAGATCAACATCGTTTCCATCGTGTCTCATCGAGATACCTTCAATCTTCCATAACTGATCGATTTTTCAATCGTGAACATTTATGAAGACGTAACAACCGACAAATTAGTAAGACTCGTCATAAATCGCTTAACCAGATTACTGTTTCACTCAAAAGAAATATTTGTAGAATTAGAAGAAGCAGCGAAAGATATAAGACTATAAATAAATGGAAACGAAATTAAAATCTTGATTCAGAGCAGACTATCGAAGCAATTTAGCCAAAATTGAATAGTTATAACCTAGAAATGTGTTAAAGAGTTCAAGTACTTGGAATCCATCGAGACAGCAGAAAATGGCGAAACCGAAAACGTGAAAGAAAGAATTAGAACGGCGAACAAAACATATTTTTCACTGTAGTGGTACGCGATTCGCATCGCAAGATGTTAGAGTCGCGGTGGTCGATCGTCTCGACATAGAGACGCATCGACGATTCGGGAATCTCCGAGAAGCGGCGACGGTTACAAATATCGAGACGTGAGAGATGTGCGCGTGAAGGCGAATCACGTGCTGTACAAAATTTTCCTAAAAAAATGAAAACTTGCTAGACTCCTTTGAAAGAAGATAATATTGAGAAGAATAAATGGAGCAATAAAAAAAATAACACATGGAGAATACTTTACAATCATAAATTGTGTCAAAGTTAAAAAGCCCCTACATTATTTACGTATATAAAGTTTATGCGACTACGATAAGCTGGCCAAAGGCTAATGGAAGCAAGACCACAAGGTCAACGACCTAGGAGAAAAACTCTCAATGGACGCTGCCAAAAATGAAAAACTGGAATACATACGCCGAAGATCAAAATATTTGGAAGACGAAGCTGAAGCTAGAATCGACTTTATATGAGCTATTCGAAGATATGATACTATATCGAAGTAGAAGAAGTACCAATGAAAACTACCTTTTAATCTTTTAAATGGTACAATGTGCCACTATAGTAGCTTGAGTACACTCGATTGTATTATTACCATGTTTGCATTTAAAAAATCGATAAACATTGAAGCGTTGTATGTTCGAATAATAGTAAGAAATTTTATGTGCACGAAAAGAAATGAACCGAAATGAAAATTGCTTGGAGTGCAAAGGGTTAATTATTAATATAAATTATTTAAGTTAAAGTGTACCATCGTATCTTTAAGAAAAATTAATTTTAGTTATCAAAACTTCATTTCAAAATTATTAAAGTTAAAGTATACACATCTTATCTTTAAGAAAAATTATAATTTACTTATCAAAAACTTCATTCTAATGAGTTCTACCGTATAGAGAAACAGCTCTGCCCCAAAATTCAGCCGTATCTAAGACATTAACACATTCCGTGTCACGTGTACCATCGGTGGTACATATATAATGTACTAAAAAGATATATTTTGTAGTAAGTTTCGAATTATAACATATATAACAAAGATCAAAAGAATGAGGTATTATTAAAAATGTAGTATAGAACAAAGTAAATAAATTTGTAATAATATATAAATTTTTAGTTCCATATTAAATGGCCTCTGTGAAAAGTCGAGCAAAAGTAGCTTGACACGGAACGAGTTAAATAACGAAGATTCTAATACAACCAACGTAGATATGACACCAAGATTATACTGATATACAGGGTGTCTCAAAAGTAATTTAACAGCGGGAAATGAGGGGTTCCTGAGGTCATTTCATGCAACTTTTTCCTTAGCGAAAATTCAATCTGCGGCTTTGTTAACGAGTTATGGTCGAAAAATGACTGACCAATGAGAGCGAAGCGCGCGACCCAGCAGGCGCTCGAACGAGAGCGTTCGACTGTCTGCCGGCCAGGCGCGCGAGCAGAAGCGAAGCATCGAGCTGCGTTCGAGTGAAAGAACAAGTACGCGACGATAATAATGTGGGATCAGGACCCCTCAGACCAAAGAAACGTTAAGAAATCGGGAAAGGAGCTCGCGGGAGGGCTCCGTGGGTCAGTGGGTAGTCGATCGGCTACGACCCGAGAGGTCCCGGGTTCGATTCCCGGTGCGGTCCCTCGTCTTTTTTCCTGAGATCCTACACTAATTTTAAGAAAAATGCTGTTGATTCTTATTTCAGAATGTCTAAAGAATAATCACTAATTTTTCAGATCCGAAATAATAAACAATTTAGCCGTGTCAGCCGTTTTAATTTTCTGGTATGCATGACATCTCACGCGTACCATATGAAATTTTTATACGATAGTACTCTGAAGATAAACAATAAGTAACCCCGTTGAAATACGTAAACGATATTTAAATTTAAATAATTCTGTGCCCGAACAGAATTCAACGAACGATTCGCAAAACTAATTTAATAATAGATACTCGCGTTAAAGAACATGCAGGATATCCTATAAAAAAAAAATATAAATAACAAAATTAAAAAAACCGTCCCGTCGTAAAACCGGAAAACAGTAAATCGTAAATTTGATGGTCTAAATGTTGGAACAGTCAAGCTTCTTAAGCGAACTCCAACTGTTTTTTTTTTTCGACGGGACGATGAGGACGGGGTTGGCGACACGCATTCGAAACGAAGCGCAATTTTACCCGGTCATCTGTTTTCTGTTTTCTGCCTTCCTTGTAATCCTTGAGAAATCATCGCCTGTGGCACGCACTTAAAACGAACCGTAGTGGACAAAGAATGTATAGCGTTCAATAGAAAACGTTTGGAACCCTGTAGGAGAAAACGAAAATTTTCACATCCGTCGTGCCAGGCTTCTTTCTGTTTTGGTCACGTTTTCGGAAATGCTAATGCAACAACGCGGAGGTTGCAAGAAGAATTTTCGCATATTCAAACACCATCGCCGGCTTACATCCGGAAATTAGCTAATAACTTTTATATGGAGAGGATTGTCGGCTGTGGAGAGGAAACAATTAACACATTGCTGACCGGCAACTTTTCTGAAAATTTATCTCATGTGTCCAGCTATTGTTTTGAAAGCTGATGTGGAAGTAAAACAATATAAATAAATTTTAATAAATTGTATTTATTATTCAACTCTTAATATTTCTTTTTCGTATGATAAAGGGTATAACAATCACCTATGTGTAATGGTACACCACAAGTTTTGCAAAGTGGTCATCGTTGAAATTTTGTTTACAACTAAGAACGAAACTTGGCCGGTCTTATAAGCGAGACACAACTCGAGGTATGCAGACCAAATAATTACACTACAAGATTTCCAACAGTGCGCCGTGAAAACAACAAAGATGCGGAAAAAAGCTTATCACGAGTTTACTCGTGAACCGGTCAGCAATGTGTTAAACGTGCTCAAATGTATTTGGACGTACGAGGAGAACAATTTGAGCACATTTTCTGATATTAATCGGCCCTTTTCAGGACCACCAAATTATAACGAAAGAATCAACGAAAATCCATAGGAAATACAAGAGCACGGTGGTCGCTGGAAAACAAGTGTTTTCTATCGTACGCGATACATTCTTCTCGACTGGGCCTCGTTCCCAGTGCGTGCCACTTGCGACCGGGCCTCAAGGGTGGGTCATAAACATGACAAAGTCGAGGGTTTGGCGGCCGGGGGTTTCAATGCCGTCGCAGGCACCCACCTAGTCCGAAAACGGTTCTATTGAAACGTATGTATTTTCCTTTTCTGTTTCTTAGGACAAGGAATTTCTCTGTCCTTTTTCAGTTCGTGTTACACGATCCCTTGCAGGAAAACGCGACCATCTCTTCAGTCTTCCACAGTTTCTTCCCATGGAAAGGACGTCGCGAGCGCGTTATTGCATTATAATATTGTAAGAACAACGGATTGGAAAAAATGTGAGAAACGTGTATTTTAGGCATTCTGTTAGGTATTTCTTTTAAAAAATCGGCTCTTTTCAAAGCCGTAAATTGAAACGAAGGAAACATCGTTTCAACTATTATTAAAAACGTTATGGTGTCAGTGTTTAGTGACAGTGCAATGAAAGTGAACATTGGAATAGCTGACTTTCGTCCGTCACTTGCGTTCATCGCCATGGAATAGGAATAAACATGGAATAGGAATCAGCTGATGAGTTCACCGTACACTGTAAGGGGTCAACGCCCTGTCCTACTGTCCTGCTGTCCAGATTTACAAGCATGCAATGGATTTACAACTGAATGGGTGAGTTTACTGTTAATGACATTCTTTAACAATTCTTAAACGCACATATCCTGCATGTTCTTTAACAGGATTGTCTATTATTAAATTAGTTTTGCGAATCGTTCGTTGAATTCTGTTCGGACATAGAATTATTTAAATTTAAATATCGTTTACGTATTTCGACGGGGTTACTTATTGTTTATCTTCAGAGTACGTATGGTATAAAAATTTCATGTGGTACGCGTGAGATGTCATGCATACCAGAAAAGTAATTATTTCGGATCTGAAAAATTAGTGATTATTCTTTAGACATTCTGAAATAAGAATCAACAGCGTTTTTCTTAAAATTATTATCGTCGTGTAGTAAAAAAAATTCGGAAAGTTCGCGCTCTCTGACTTGTTCTTTCACTCGAACGCAGCTCGACGCCCCGCTTCTGCTCGCGCGCCTGGCCGGCGGACAGTCGAACGCTCTCGTTCAAGCGCGTGCTGGGTCGCGCGCTTCACTCTCATTGGTCAGTCATTTTCGACCATAACTCGTTAACAAAGCCGCAGATTGAATTTTCGCTAAGGAAAAAGTTGCTTCAAATGACCTCAGGAACCCCTCATTTCCCGCTGTTAAATTAATTTTGGGACACCCTGTAGATGCATAGAAGAAAGTTAAAATGAATTAAGAAGAAAATTAAGTTTCTGAAAGATGATAACTCGACGACGAATTCACTCGTCAATCTCGGTTAAAGGATTAGTACTGACAAGATTTCAAAGAAATCAACCTGTAGCTAATCTTCTCACGTATTGTAATCCACTAATTTTCTCTCAGGATGGCTACCTTATATCTTTTTCCAACGAAGAATTTGGAGCAGCTTTGAAAAGTGGCACAGACGGAATAAGCTGAGAAACCGCGGTAGCGTGGCGGCAAAAGTTTTGGTTTTCCCGGGGAAAACATGGAACCTGAAACGAACGTTACAGTGTTTGCAGATAGCCGGTCTCGGTCCGCGTAGCGCAACACGGTTTCATTCAATTCCTTGATTTATCGTATCTCATAAACACGATTACCTTGCGGTTTCGCCGGCTCGGAATGCTTGCACACACAGCCAACGAGCATCTAACCCTTGCGCCGGAAAACAGAAGTCCATAAATGGCACACGCTGACGCTGTTTAACGACTTTCCCGGAGCCAACAGCCGAAAAGCAACTTGCCCGTCAGAATTTCTCTCGCTCTCGCTTGTTCACGGACACGAAGAGAGACAGACACACACAGACACATCGCAATATCCTGATCCGCCCAACTTCACGAACGCGAGATCCTTCTAGCGTAAAATAACACTTGTAAATATATTCCGCCTAACGCGCAGCGACGACTTTCCCCTCTGGCTTCGAGCTATTTTTCGTCGTTTTAAAATTATGACAGTAACGCAAAAGCAAAAATAGCACAAAACGAATTTTCAGTTTCAACATCGATACCTACCTACCTGTCTCCTTCCCCCGCCCCTGCCGGCGAATTGTTTCTCGGCTACTTTATTTTCCGCTTTCAATGCTGCGCGGCTAGTTTCCCCCTTTTTTTACTTCTCTTAATCCTCTTGAAACCATTCCTGTTCGCTCTTCCGGTGTCCACCAATATTGAATTTTTATCATCCCGCATTAGCCTTCTTTCCTACTTTCTCTTTTTTTCACTGTCTTTTTGCTAGCCGCTATATTGATTAATGTATCCATCTGTTTCTTCGTGCTTTCGTTTCCGTTTTATTATTCGCCCCCCCCCCCCCCCCCTCCCTCCTCCCCCTCCCCCTTTCCTCCCCCTTTTCTTTCCCTTTTTTTTTTCCCCCCCCCCCCCCCCATCTTCCTCTGCTCCCTTACAGAAACGACGCCTTCTATACGTCACGTTTTTATCCGCTCCCTCCCCCGTTCCATCCCTTTGTATTTTTCCATTCCGCTTAGCCGGCAACCGCTGGATACGCCGCTGATAATGAATATTCAAATTTTCGACGGGACACGAGCACGCGCCCGTCCACGTAAATACAAAAATTTAAGGCCGACGGACCTCTATGGTACGTGACGCCGTGGAATTCGCTGTACGATCGATCCCTCTACTCTTCGCAACCTAGCAGTCGGTTTTCAATCCTTTTTCCGTTTATTTTACAGCGGACCCGCTGCTTCGAATACCTTTCACCGTCATATCAGACGCGCGATATCGCGCCAGCTCGGAAACACCCAACGCTTATAGATACCATGTTCATTTATGATTTTTATTAAACTACAACGATCCGTATTTCATCGCGTAGGTGGCGCGGAATTAAAGCGTATCACAAGTGTCCTCAATCGCCAAATCATGACCGAAACCTCATATGCGGTCTGTAAATATGAAACCAGAATTTGCTCGTGCTATCAATATAGTTACTGCCAAACCGTGTCACTAACGCCATCTATTTGTTTTCACATCCAATAAAGATTTTCAAGTCACAACCATACAAGTTGCATATAGCAGTATAGTTTTTAATAGCGTTGAACATGTCGAATTTTGTGCGTGGAACTACGGTTTGCAGATAGCATTGATTTTCAGTTACCATTTCAAGAGAATTGCTGCAGAATCGCATCGAATGCGTGACCAAGCTTACGGTGAACATGCTCTTAATAAATCACGAAGCTTTTAGTGGTTTAAAAAATTCAAAAGTGACGATTTTGACCTGAGAAACGAAGAAAGCGGAAGACCACCGAAAAACTTTGAAGACGGCGAAATGCAAGCATCTTTGGATGAGGACGACGCTCAAACGCAAAAACAACTCGCGGATCAATTAAATGTGGTACGAGAAGTCGTCTCCATACTGTTTGAAAGCCATAGGAAAGGTCCAAAAGACGACCGGAATATCAAAAAAGGCAACACAAAATAATTTTGCTTCATAATAATCGATCAACCGGTCAAGGGAACGATTAATGTGTATAGTTGTGAAACATTTTCGCGCGTGGCTTACTCATCAAACTTGGCTCTGTTTGATTAATACTTATTTGGAACAGTTTTTTCGACGTGGCATCTACAAATTGTGAGAAAGACGGGAAGATGCATTGCTACCGATGGGTAATACTTTGAATAAAATATTTTGTATCATTTGCATATACTAAGTGTGTATTTTTTATTTTAAAAATCCGGTTTCATATTTACATGCCTGATAGATACCATAATCATTTAGGATTTTTACTAAACTACAGCGATCCGAAGTTCATTGCGTAGGTGGCGCTAAATTGAAGCGTATCGCAGTTGTCGCTAATCGCCATAAATATGTTTCTCATTCGAGGTACCGGGAGTCACAAAAGGATTGAAATTGGAAAATATTTCATATTATTTTGTAAGGATAACGAGAGTGTATCTATCCAAATTTTCAGCCATTTTTTTCTAATGTACACTCACAGAAATATTAATATAAAAATCGAAATACCATAATCGCAAATTAAAATGATTAGAAACCGTCGCAAGAGGTGTCTCGTACACCTGGTGTTAAATTAGGATAACTTTCTTAAAATTAAACCAAACGACTTGGCTGGTCTTTGGTAATTAGAAACATTAATTTTGTAAAATAGCGTATACAATAAAAAATAGATATTTTAAAATATTTTTTAAATACATTTAGAAAATTCCGAGTGGTAAAATTTGTATAGAAAAATAAAGAAATGATATTTTAAAACTTTTCTATTTGAGTCCGTTATGAAAACAAAATTTCATCGGAATCAATTGATACGAAAAAAATGACGTGCAACGAAAAATATAAAACTATGTGGATTTTAAGCAGGAACTGACCATTAGTTGAGGAAAATTGCAATTTTTGCTACATTCAACGACGCGTAGCTCGTGTGTACGTTGACATATTTCGATAAATTTTTCAGCATATGCGTAAATAACATAGATCTACAAACATTTTAAATTTTCATTAGGGACTCAAATAAAATGGTTTTATAAAATTGCTTTTCTATTTTTTTCACGTTATTCCTACCAATTGCAATATTTTCACAATCATTCTTGTATACCATGTTCTAAACCGATGTATTTAATCGTTAAAACAAAGTCAAGTCGTTTGGATAAATTTTAAAAAATGACAATTGTTTGCGCATTAGTTGTAGAACAATTAGTTGAAGTTCAAAGTTCTTAATCTTCTCTTTAACGTTAATTTCTTACAATATTCGCCGCTTAACTCCATGGGTGAAGTAGTTAAAGCCGTTATTAGTCTGACGAGTGTCTGACTTGAGACGACCTTATCTGCCGCTCGACTGCATGCCTGACATAAGTAGAGCTTATCTACTTCCTATGTGCAACAACCTTCCTGGCTGATCGTTTTTCCCCGTGATTGATCGAATTCTTATTAAATCCACCAGATTCATTTCTGTATAATCAGCTAACTTGAATCGTGTCAGAGTCTCTTGGTGTGAGTAAGACTTTTTCTGTCATTTCATCGTGTTACAGGTTCACTTAACTGGTTAATTTTAATATTATAGTTCATCTGTTGCAATTAATCATCTACCATATTATCTACTATATTATTGTATTTTTAAATACATTTATTTACTTATAACTAGCAGAAACGAATACAATTTGTTATTTTTATATTTCTAAGAATTGGTATTGATTACAAACGACTCCATACCACCAATTTTAAATAACAAACATTATTATATCCAATCGAATTAATGTGTGTAAAGTATTGTAGCATCAGCGGTACACTCGAACAAATAAAAGATAACAGCACCAAACAAATGCAAACCTCTTTTTACGACATCCAATATCAAGATATTACAGGCAGTGGACATGGCAGACTGAATTTGTAGTCGACAGTGTAATCGATGGTGCTATTTATTTCCAATAAAATTCGTATTTTGCATTCGATTTAACACGTCTTTTCAATTGACGAAACTAATTTTCATTTGTATTTATTTTCTTTTAAAATATTATCGGCCAAAATCGATACTTCCATGATTTCCGGAATGCAATAAAGAATAATTTCGACACGTCTTTTATCTGTGTATTTCAATATTTAAAAACACGTACATGCTTTCATTTACCGTAAATTTTCGCGAAAAAGTAGCACATTAATGAATAATATATACTATAAACTATAAATTTGTTAAAAATAAATAAATTATTAATTCATTTAGAATTTAGCTGCGAATGGAATATATTTCTTATTCATTCACTTTATACTATATACTTATTCAATTTACGTTACATAATTAATTTATATTATATAAAAGTAAGGAAATATACTTTAAGTCTTTTTGCTGATTTGAAATAATCTGAAAATAGCATAGACTTGGTTAACGAAGTAGAATGAATTATATTTTTCGAAATCGCGACCTCAGCGAGAGAACAAGGTATTCAAAATTCGAAGAAATGAGGAAGGATTCACTGTCCGCTACTGTCAAGTGCACGCACCGTCTGCACACATCGTGTCAGACGGCCAGAGTGAATTATGTCCGCGAGAAATGTAATGAATAAAATCGCCATTTAATTTGCTTGTTCGCTGCGTCTGAAATTTAATGAAAAAAATTCATTCACGAGGTGGTGGAATTTTTTTCATCGTCTCAAAGTTTCAGCGAACACCGATTGCCAGTCGGTGGTCACATAAATTCCATCAAACCGCAACACGATCGATTAACAAGATGATGAAACAACTGTAGGTCGAGATTCCAAAAAAACTGCAGCAAAAATGTCGCAATTTACCGGTTGAGAATTTAGTCCGTGACCATGGCGCATAGCGGTTACGTTATGTTTCCTCGTGACAGTAAATTTCATATTATAGCGAATTTTACGGTTATGGCGTAAGAGGCCACGACTAAACTGCGAATGTTAGGTAAATTTATATTTTTAGCGTTAATTATCACGGAATGGAAGTGAGGTAAAATAGAATTTCGTTTCTCGTACTAGTAATCTCGGTATTTTATAAGCAACGTACAAAAGGCTGAGATTTTATGAGAATATTCATTTTATTTTACCCTTCAAGACTTTTGTAATCTGAAAATTCATAAATATTCATAACCCAGTTGTGGCTTTTAATGTCGCTTAAAAATGTACCTTCAGTGTGCACATTACACAGATAATTTGGAAACTTCAGTCTACGGTTTTACTTTATAAGGAGTTTCATTATGACGCCACGATTACGCTGTAGCAATTAAACACATTGATTGTTCAAAAACAACTATAATCCTTCAATTTCAACCTTGCTTGACCTCTCATCACATTTTTAACATCAACAAAGCCAGTTCAATTTGTCAAGTACGATATATTTTCTTCTAATAAACATATATAAGTGAGAAGAGTTCTTTATGCATTGTTTAATTTAGAATCCGTTGTATCGATTGCAACTATTGGACACAAAATAACAATGCTAAGCATTTACGGGGTAATAACTTTTGCAGTTGGTTGCTAGTTGTATGTGTGATAATGTATTCTCGTTTCATCATCCTGGAGTGATGTCATGTCAGAAATGGTTCGAGAAACTCATGAAAACGTGTTGTCTCTCAGGAGTTGATTCTAGAATGCACAGACTTGAAATATGCATACAAGCACATTATATACTTCCGTCTTACAATATTAACAGTAGTTGTTACACAAACAATTTTAATGACACAGATGTACACGTATTAGGTATACAAATTAATTTGTTGCTTTCGTAATTAATTAATTGTGTAGCGCGAATACGTTTTAAAAAATAATTTGTACAGCGAATACGTTTAAAATATAATTTGTACAGCTAGTAAGTAAAACGTACGAATCTCGCGTCCACCGCGCGCCGAGCACTCGTAGGTACGGTCATAAAACCCCTCCTCGCGCTCGGTCATACGCACCCCTGATTGGACGGAGGTAGCGTTAGACTTAGTAGAAATACTGGCCAAAACGGCCCAAGAAGTCAGTTAGGCATTTGGCAACTCCTTAACCAGACCTTACTCAGACCAGCCGGACCTTCACGGACCAGGCTATCTGACTCTACCACGCCAAAACCTTCCTCTCAGAGCAGCCGGACCTTCTACTATACCAAAACCCTTCCTAGTGAAGCAGCCGGACCTTCGCGGACCAGGCTCTTACCGTCGGGAGCCATCCTTTTTCTCAAATCTGAACCTCCTCCGAAGTCCACCAAATAACTCACACCACACCCTAGCCGTGCCTCTGCGACGTAAAAAACGACCGAGCAAGGCGTAACGCTTACAATTGGCACCCAACGTGGGGCCCGAGAAAGGCGTAACGCTTACAATTGGCGCCTAATGTGGGGCCCGAGAAAGGCGTAAGGCTTACAATTGTAATTTTCGTTTTAAAATCGAACGTTTCATTCGCAGTGCCAGGCTTTGGTAGTGACAAACCTCAAAATGATAACATATTCTATTTGGAATCTAATAGGGGAAATATTGTGTAGAAATTTCATCATTTTTCTTGCAGAAATTATTTGCATTCCTTCAATGAGAGTGGTTTGCAAAATATGTAAAAAAGATGGTACGAAAGGTTTTAGAGAGAACATTTTAAACTTCCGATCAAGAAAGGTCAAGAGTATCAAATTTGAAGAAGAAAAGTTGAACGACGTGATGCAAAAAACAATAGTCAAACAGAAAAGAAATTTTCCAAGCTTTCCGGATCGTCTTCTTGTTTTAGTTCTGTTATTTTTAATTGTTCGCACGTATATGACAATATTACAAAGGAAAGGTGCACGAATTAATTTATATGCCAAAGACGTCCATTGGAAAAATCATTACACCATATCGTGCCAGTCCATTCGACGCGCAACGTCATTGTTTTTCTACTATAATTAAATTAATTGGTTTTCCGTGGAGGCAATACGAGACCGAAAAAAGCCGGACCAATACGAATGATTGTATAAACAGCGACCAAGTGTATCGACTATAATTGCGTCATTTCGACGTTGTTTGCGCGGCAACGCGCCGTTCCTATAACGATCACCGTTTCCCTAGTCATGTAGCGGACAAACATTTTTCAACCGTTCCATCAAATCATCTCGATGCGTAAACATAGAAAAAAAAGTGCGGTACACCCAATCCTGGACAAATAACTGCGGCTGCAAAATGCAATCGCAAAATGCAATCGCAATCGGATCGAATTCACGTTGTTGCTGTCACTTGGGAAGTGTTTTCGCCTTTCAATCTCTGACGTTTAGTCATTTTTTCTACGGTTTTGCAATGTTTCAACAGTAATCGTTATTTAACAAAGTAGCTTCACTCTTGCACTATAGCTCAGCTAACCAAATTCAGGTCATTATATGTCCTACTTGACAATACTGTAAGGATTTTCGGTGAATAGGGATGTTTCTTTCAAAAACGTAAGTATGAACGTTAAAATTTAATATCATAGAAAATAAAAGAAACAAATACCTATTTCTCTCCCTTACTATCTATCTCTCTGTCTCTCTCTGTCTCTCTCTGTCTCTGTCTCTCTCTCTCTCTCTCTCTCTCTCTCTCTCTCTCTCTCTCTCTCTCTCGCGCGCATGTGTGTTTATGGATTTAATGCACTGCGACATGAGGTTTGAGTTATTATTGGTCGAACATATTCGAGTGATCTCGACTGCCTTCTACGTATTAATTTTGGATCTCACCAGACACGCCAGCATTCCTTCCAAGGACGTTCTAGGTACAGTGACTCGCGTAAGTATTCGGCACTCTGTAACGCTTTAACTGCCCGACCAACAACCTCAAAAATTCCACAAAATCAAAATAATTTATTTGATGAAACAATTATTTAATATTTAAAATGTATGACACATAGTTATCCTTCAACCTTCTCGTATTCCCAGGTTTCAACTAAACTTAGTGCAACGATTATATTGATGTACAAATTTATCTTTAAACATGGACAAATTATACTGTAACCTATATATGGGTGACATGGTAGTCAAAGTGTTAAATCTGAATAACCAAATAAATTGACTTTTCTGGAGCAAGTAGAAGCATTGATTTACTAAATGGTATGCAAAAATAATTTCGAAATAATTCTAACTGATAGAAATTACGTGAAAAAATAAACAAGACATTTTTTGCAAACATTTTTATTTCAACTCTTAATAAAAATTTGGCATATGCGCTTTGCAGACCTGCATTAGTTATCCGCAGGCTGAATATTTCATCGATATCGATGGACGTAGAAAACACGACACGCGTAGAAAGGTGTAAGAATTTGTGAAGTTTAAACAGAAACGGACCAAGAATCGTGAAAAATTGCAATGTACACCATTTTTGTCTATAAATTTCAATTAATTTTTTTGCATGTCTATAACTATCATAGGTCTACACGATGCGTCTTTAAAATTTTTAGTGCTTAACTCAAATAAAAAATACTTACAAAGTTCCTTTTTCATTTGTCATGTAATTCATACAAACTGCAATGTTTTCAAAATCCTTTCCTCATATCATTTAGTAAATCGATGCATGTAACTGCTCAAGAGAAGTTCAGACGTTTGGTCCAATCTTAAAAAAGTTATTGAGATGTAAAAAGCGTCCGAATACTTTCGCAAGCCACTGACGATTTCAAAAAATTTATCGTTTATGTTGCCGCGCCGTATGCGCGTAAAACATTTCAAGATCGTACCCGGGCGCAGGTGTTGGGATACCTTTTCTCTATAACGAACCGTAATTTCGACTTAGGGACACCTTTAAAGCTGATCACCAAAACATCCCGAGGGACAAATCAAAGGGGTGATCGTGTCCAGGCCATATCACCTGGAGACGCCGACAAACGACCAGATAAACTTACGGAGAATGAACTCTGTCGTTGAACGGTGCTCTCCAAATCCAAAATCATGGTCAAAAGTGAAGACAGTAATTAATTTAACCCGTAGCACTCCGATAGAGTATCTGAAGCGCTAGTAAAAACTGCCGCATTATTATTCAAACACCTTTTACATCACTACGTTTACATTTAAGGAATTAATAGAATTCGAAGTGTTTCGCATACGCGTACTAGTAATAAACTTTACATGTACGAAAGGAAACGAATGGAATTATTCTACCATGGAATTATTCTAGGTCAAAAATGTTTCGATTTTCGAATTAATATTGCTTGGAGTGCGAAGGGTTAATCGAAAATTCGTGTGCAAAGGTGGTCGCCAATTACGAATTCGAATCGAGTCAGTGTACCAATCATGGACTCGAAAAATGGCTACACTAATTCTTCAATAAGTTTTAAGGTGGAACCTCGTAAGACAGAAAAGTTTAGTCCAAAATGTACAATACATGTATTCCATATCTTCTTATTATTTGAGTCAATAACTTGTCGACTTACAAATTTAACACTAAACCTATCACAGGTCGAATAACCCTTTCAGATTTTTTATTTTACAATTATTGAAATTATAAAATGGCCTTCACAGGAATCGTTTAAATAAATTGTTCAATTATACTTTCTAATGAGAATCACAGATAATCTAAACAAATTAAATTTTGGCATTTTTATAAGACAATGTGCACCAGTCAATTTTAATATTCGGTAGGTTTAATGTTAATATTTAAGAATTTTACACATATCAGAGCTAAGAAATCGTTGTAGTTACCACGAGGTATTACCAAAAAGAGTTATTTGCTGTGCACTTTGCACTTCGCACTGTCCCTCAACAAACTCGAAGTTTGGAGTGCAAAAGCAAATGAATCTTACTTTTACATATGAGTGGCAATTTTCCCCATCCCTCAGAGACATCGTTAAAGAAGCCAATTCGCATGTTGGAACCTTCTCACCGAAAACTTCAATTTTTAAAGTTTCAACCATAATTTCGAGCTTTGACACCACCGTGCGTCGACGTCTCGCTCGGATGAAGCTTTAAGGGTGCACTCCCAGAGCGGCAGAAGAATCCTGGAATATTGTAAAACATTCCTGGTCGAGCAGACAGGTGGTAAAGAAAATCGGGAACTGTCCAGGTCATCCGTAGTGTCCGTTCTCGCCTAGCGATACATAGAAATTACAAAAGTGCGAGACACTCGTTTCCGGGTGATTGGCTGCCGAAATCAGGGAGTTACTGATACGTTAGCCATAGTTGCGAATAGTCGAAATGTAACGCGAGTTTCCAAATCCGCGTGAGTTCTGGCTGCTGGCCACCATCGTGGCCGAGGCATTCAATTTGGGAGTAAGCCGACCGACTTAATTCCGGTACTTTTCTGATGGCTCGAGTAACTTTTCCGCTTTTTCTGGTACCGTTACAGGTTCTCGATTAGTGTTCAGTATTTCACGATGATTAACTCCTTGCCCAGTAACGACGAATCGGACTCGCGATGAGCATTTCGAGCAGAGTTTACCAAATGTGCGTAGGATCAGGATCTCCCATATCAAAACACCGTAGAGGAAATTAACCAGTTAAGTGTGTTTGACGACTACATCCGTCATGGAGATGTGGCAAAATTTTGTGTCATGACTATTATATCCGTCATGCGTAAAATTTTGTTACAATTTGATATTTAAATTGTAATTCTGGCGAAAAGTAAATTATATTCGTAAATTTTAATATGTTTAAAATGTTTAGAGGTCAAGATGAAATGAAACAAACAAATGAAAATTATAAATAATTTGACATAGATTCATGCATCTCTGTACGCGCTGGCTAGAATTCTTGATTTTCGCGACACACATAGATGCGCGCTTTGAAAAGAGATCGCCACAGTTAACTGGTTAAAAGAAACAGGGAGGGCTCCGTGGGTCAATGTGGTAGTCAATCGGTTTTTTTCTAGAATATCACTAGTCCTATAAACACGCCAAACGTAAAAAATGTAGGCTTCTAGTTTTTATAGAACAGTACAGTACATAAAGTAGAAGCAATTATTTTTGCAGTTGTGAACCCACCAATAATGTATACCCTGTGATAGTAACTTAACTTTGTACGAGGGGCAAATGCGAACATCCCCTCCAGAAAAATAACCAGAAAAGGACTAATCTCTAATGCGACTCTATATTAATAGTAATTTAAAACTGTAAGTATTTAAAAAATAGTCTGTTTATTTTTAGAGTATTATGAGAAAACTGTAAAGTGTCAAGTGCCTGCAATAAATATACTTAAACCAAAAAAATACACGCCAAACAATATTAACCCCGTCGTAGCAGAGAGTTCCTTTGAAAATTTTTTTAGAATTTTAAGTATTAGGTCAATCGGAAAGTTCTGTCCATCTAGCGTCGAGTAGCCGTAGCTCGAACTGTGGGTAACTATAACCTCAAAAGTAAGGCTAACTTTTTAGTTTGAACATCTGTTAATAAAACTGAGTACACAACAATTTACGCTTGCATCAATAACTTCGTTTTTTTCTACATTGAAGATGTCGGAATTTCAGCCCAATAAGCGTCATTTGCGCGAAGTGTTAGTCTTTTGTTTCAATTGGAAGAAAACGACAGCTGAAGCTCATAGAATGATTGTAGACGTTTATGACGATAATGCTGTTTCCGATAAAACATGTAGAGAGTGGTTTCGACGTTTTAAAAATGGTGATTTTTCTTTGAAGGACAAAGAGCGTTCTGGACGGCCACGAGTATTCGAAGACGAAGAATTGCAGACGTTGGTGGATGAAGATCCATGTCAAACGCAAAAACAAATTGCAGAAGCGTTAAATTGTGCTCAATCTGTCATTTCCGACCGTTTAAAAGCCTTAGGGAAGGTCTACAAGGAAGGAAAGTGGGTCCCATATGAACTCAAGCCAACAGACATTGAAAGGCGGAAAACCATCTGCAAAATTTTGCTTGCTAGGCAACAAAGAAAGGGGTTTCTCCATCGTCTCATCACTGGGGATGAAAAATGGATTTATTTTGACAATCCTAAACGTCGAAAAACCATTTGTGATCCTGGCCAACCCTCAACATCGACGCCAAAGCGGAATATCCACGGAAAAAAGGCTTTACTCTGCATTTGGTGGGATCAGGAAGGTGTGGTATACTATGAACTGCTAAAAACTGGTCAAACAGTCACAGGAGATCTCTACCGACAACAAATTATCCGTTTGAGTCGAGCATTGCACGAAAAACTACCACAATATGAAATGAAACAGCGTAAGGTGATTTTGCTGCATGACAATGCTCGGCCTTACGTCTCAAAAATTGTCAAGGAAACGATAGAAGCACTTCGCTGGGAAGTGCTACCACATACGGCTTATTCACCAGACTGTGCCCCATCTGACTACCACTTGTTTCGGTCAATGGCACACGCACTTGCTGAAGAACGATTTAATTCATACGAAGATCTCAAAAAATGGATCTCCGCCTGAATAACCTCCAAAGATGAATCATTCTTTCGACGCGGAATTCGCTTGCTGCCCGAAAGATGGGAAAAAGTCATCGCTAACGATGGACAATATTTTGATTAACGTACTTTTTCATTTTCTTTCATGAATAAAGCTTTACTTTTTGTAAAAAAACGAACGGAACTTTCCGATTTACCTAATACTTTATTTTGTTACGACCCACAGCTGGTCACCCACATCGAGACACCGTCAATTTCTCATTCTTTTCGCTTGCTTTTTGCAGGAAGAGGCGTTTTTCGGGTTTATTACCTGCTACGGTTGTTTCTCGAGCCATGCGGATTCCTTGTGCGTTATTCGAAGATACAATTTGTACCTAGTTGCGAGTAACCTTTAGTCTGCACGATCACTTTATCCTCTCCTTATAATGCTAAGACCAATCAGCGAAGACGGCCGTTTCCCTCGTTAGCCCTAAATAATCTAAAATCCACGAATCCGCTTGTATCGCGTCGTATTCCTGCCTACACCGAGTTTACTCGTAACCAAATCGTTTATTGCATGCCCTTTAGGTATGCCAGCTAATTCGTTAGGGATGCAGCGACGCACGTGTAACTTTAGGTGTCACCGTCGTAACAATTGTAACCGTAAAATAAACATGGGGTTGAATATTAGGATACCGTGGTGAAATTGAATTTCCCGTTATTGAACACATTGATCGCCGGCCCCGCGATCATGCGGGTTTTGTAAGTCTGCCACTTGAATTGAATCTGAAAGTTTGAACGATTTCGTTTCTATTAAATTGTACATGACAAATATTTAATCAAAATATACTATTTTACGAAACTGTATAAGGTTTTAAATATTTTCTTTAGCTGCTCGTTGTTCAGAAACAAACAAGTGAGCTCATAATTAATTGAATGAATATATCGCCGGCGCTCAATGTGTTTATAAGAAATTCAGTTTACATGAGCTACGCTTGATAAAAATGAAGTGCAATCGGCTTCGGCGAGTCGTTTATTTTACAGACAGAATGCTTCGATTCGTTTGTTGGACACATTAATCATAAAAGTTCTCTAGTTAGCCGGGAAAATATGGATCGACGTGCAACAGGACACCCCGGGTGTGCCTACCAAACAAATTTCTGCAAACCAGCGGAGCCATTCATAAAAATTTCTGACGTCGACGAGCCGGTTTCGATGGAGTTCAGTAAATCGTTAGGTTGCACGCCGGCGGCCGAACCATGTTCAGTTTGCGTGGTTGTGGAAGGCATTCAGAGCTCGTCACGCAGGAAATTAAAGTTCACGACTGACGGGCCGCGCGAACGACTTCCGCGAGATCAACGATCCCCGTTGTTGCACCGCTGCGTTTCATCAATTAGCCCCCGTCGTTGGCGATAACGTGACCTCGCGAATGATCGTAATCCCTGGGAATGTATTTCACAGAACGAGCTGCTCGTTATGGCTGCTTGTTCCTCCCTTTTCAGAGGAAAGTATACCTAATCAGCTGGTAACGAGGATACTACCCCCAATAAACGGAAGGATACGACCAGGGTGTGCGGAAACTCCCGATAAAATGACGTTATTGCGCAAGAGCATAAATGGAATCGATTAAAAGGAATATTCAGCATCATAGCAAACGTTTCGTCTTCGACTATTGTCTGCGATCCGGAGAAAAACGCCGCACGTCAGACGTACGAAAGAGTCTAATTTGTGGCCAACGGAATTGCAAAATACAAGGTTTATCTTTTCAGACAGCCAAAGAAATTATGCGACGAAAGAAAATCGTAATTAATTCGTTAACACTCGGAAGACAATAATTTAAACTTGACGCACGTGAAAATGAAAACGAAATTTCAGTAGAAAACTTGATCCCGAGACATTTCGTAATTAATATGACTAGAACGAGTTTCTAAAGATTCTTTTAAGAAACTGCGACGTATTTTTTAAAAAATGGACTTGGCACGATTAACTAAACGCGACAAAGCCGACCGAGTTCCTGCGGGGACAGGACGTTTCTAATTTCCCTCACAGAGTTTATCCTTCTGGGATTTTCGGTAACCACTTTGTAACATCTGCCGGTTAGAATTAGTAACGGTTAAGTCCGAACTCGTATAGAACATACAACGTTTCAAGAATTCTGTTTCATAAACATCTACGTAAAGTCTCTGCGTTGAGCTGCGTAGCTTAATTAACGCATACTGTACGAAGAAAATGAACTCGTTGCTGTGCACGATATTTTTACAACTTCATTCTTGTTAAATTATATTTATTATGCGCATATGAAGCTATAACAGCGAGAAAAGTCACCTAACTCAACAGGTTATCAAAGAAAATTATTAAAGTAATAAAATACATTATTTACTTAAAAATATTATCTGTTGCTCGCTATTGACAGCATATACACTTCTATTCGCGACCTCTATTATTTTGAGCAATTGTCCTATATAAGCTTTCACATTAAAATATTGCTGCATAGCAGACATTTTCTTTTACTCCTGACTCGATAAATCACGAAAGGGAAGACTCGGCGAACTTTTATTCGTTATTCGAAAAAGCTTTCAACGAGACAAAAGTTTCGTCCATCTCCGCGATAGATTAAAGGAGTCGCGATTTATCTGCCAACGGAATATACCGAGCTATCGAGTCTGAAAGGCTCCCGATGACTTTATAATTCCTCGTACATCCAAGGGTTAATCCTTTAATCCAATAACGGTGAAAGCGGCGTTCGGTGTTCGAACGCACTTGAATTGAAATCGGAAAAGGCGCCTTGGAATCCTTCGGAGCCGAGAGCGATAAGAAGCCGTTCAAAGTACCGACAGTTGCTTCGTTTCCGTAGCCGGCGAAAAGAATATGAATGCTAAGTGTCCACTCACTCTCCGTTGGAATACCTCTTGTGTGCAAGATACACGCCATACCTGGCAGGGAACATCCACGAAACCGATGTGTCTAACAGGCTAATTCTCCTAGGCAATTATACCTTTACTAGAAACTGTGGCTGCGCCCTCTCCATTAGTGATATTAGGCAGTCGGCAGCGGATGCACTCGAGAAACGTCCCTTCAAAGCACCTGACCTTCTTCTCTAATCGTCTTTGCAGGCGAATCGGTCGTACTATGTCAGGGTCATGAAAGACTCATTTTTCGAAGATACCGTACTGTGTAGTCCACGGTTTACGAAAAAATGCTGGAGGAAGGAAGATAAATGACTCGAAAAACATCGCGTCTTTTGATTTTTATATTCTTTTTTTAACACTAGAACTACCGAACAATAAATCCAACGATATACATTGCTTTGTAATAATAACGAGATTGCATCTATTAAAACTTCATACAATTCTTATTGTAACGCGTGCATCATTAAAAAAATACATTAAAAAATTTCTGATGAAAAAATTTTTATAACTTTAATAATTGCGAAAAAAAACTAGGGACCAGTCAAAATGACTAGTTTTGTAGTTCTAGTGTTAAGTGCAATAGGGCATGTGCGATTAACAATTGCATCTTTAACACATTAAATGCTATGTCAATCCCTGGGGACTGGTGGTACCAAATTTACGAATTAATGTGTTATATACAAGGTGGTTGGTAACTAGTGGTACAAGCGAAAAGGGGGTGATTCTACATGAAAAAATAAGTCGAAAATATAGAATAAAAATTTTTCGTTTCCGGCTTTGTTTTCGAGAAAATCGACTGTGAATTTTCGTTACTTTCGAATCGAATACGTTAGAAAGTGTTTATAGAAATTTCATTAGAAGAGCAGAAGTATGTGTTCGGCAGAATGGGCAACATTTTCAGCAATTTTTGTAATAATAAACTTTGTGAGTACTTCGTACTTTACGTGTCCCATCGAGACAACGATCTACAGTCAGATCTGTTATAACGAGACATGATCAAGTGCACGCGTACTTTGCGAAAATTCAAAGTCGATTTTCTCGAAAACAAATCCTCAAACGAAAAATTTTTATTCTATATTTTCGACTTATTTTTTCATGTAGAATCACCCCCTTTTCGCTTGTACCGCCAGTTACCAACCACCCTGTATATTTCATATAATAATAAGAAATATTCGCACTATTTTAATAGATTCGACTGAAACAAAAAAGCACAAATGAAGTAAGCAAGTCTTTTGCTTATGCACAGTTGTATTGTTATCGTTTAAAGTTAAATAAGATGTAACGTAAAAGCTAGGCAAAATAGCTTCGCGTTCAACGTGTTAAGTAGAAATGCATACTTTTCCTACACACAACAATTGTAAACAAGAAAAATTATATCCTTTGTTATGTCCACATGGCGATAGTAGAATGATGAATTTATTTATTGATTAAAGTTGAGTAAAACTGCTGATAACTTCTGTGTATATAACTCTAACAGAAGTTGAAATAAACTATGTTTTACAGACGTATGACAATTATGCAAACACAATGAAGATTTCATAGAAATCGGTTAATTGATGAAAACCAATTTCTAGTTTCATGGGAATGTCTGTATTCCTTTATTGGATAGATATTAATTTAAATGGTTTTGCTGCATATAAAAATACTCGTGTACGTTATAAATGAAAATCAATTTAATATTGTTACGTACAAGGGTGAGGTTCAATTTTACGGGTTAAACGCCCATCAATTTCCATTGCACACTACAGTTTTTGTAGTCAGTAAACTGCGAATCTTTATGAATTTAATATAATATTTTTGGCAACGCAATAAAAATATAAAGTTACAAAAGTTGCAATAATGTCGAGTCCAAAAGTAAACATTAAAACCACGATTGGTAACGTTAAATGTGCACGATTTCAGGATTTACCATAATACAAGAGTTAATTACTGAATTTCTGGGGAATTAGGTTAAGTCAGTCATGGAAGAAACGTTGATGGATCCCCTTGTGACTGTTTATATTACAACAAAGACATTTACCGAATAACGGAATAGTGTGATACGTTTACTGAATTTTCAAATGGGGAAAAAAATTCGGTCCAGATAGTTTGCCACTTTTCCTATAAGATACACAAGTGGCATGAAAACAAAAGTTCTTCATAGTATCATGAAAAATTTATGTCTGACAAATTAAATGAATGAAACTACCGCATGCGGAATATACTCGACGAAAGGTATACAGAATTCATAATTGTTAGTAAAATTACTTAACCATGATATTTTCAAAGATAACTTTAAAGTTTCCGAAGTTACTTGTGTTGACATTTTAGCCTCGCACAACTGATACAGCTGAATACAGGGTGCGGCACCTAAAACAGGTCACCTGAATAACTCGCTTGCTTTTGAAGATAGAAAAAAAA